>WAAF01018279.1:372456-405495 GCA_013400475.1 Tricholaema leucomelas
CAGGCTTTCCTATTTCTACAACTTGATTGTACTTATGCATTTTGTACCAGTGGAACTTTTTATACTGGAGATTAAAAAAAAACAAACACACAAATGGAAATTTTTGTGGCTTACTCTCGTGGGCCCCCTCGATCATGACTGATTTTCAAGTTTGATTTCTGGACGGTAGAAAGAGAAGTTGGTTTTGTTTAGAGAATTCAAAACTTTGGCTTGATTTCTTTTTTTCCCTTTGCTTATATCTAGTGTTTAGAATTTTGTCTTAACAAAAGCGGTAAGTTTCACTTTTTATTCTGTATCGTGCAGTTACACAATAAGGTAATTAGAATTAGGAGTACTCGGTCACTTTGCGTGGATAAATGTATTAGTTAAAGCGTTAGGGGTTTGCTTTTTTGCTGTTTAGATCAGAGTTTTTTCTGATTCTTCTGTCCTCATTGTGAACATAACCGTGTAGTTGAAACAGTCAGACTTATTTTTGTAACGTATGTTATTGTGTGATGCAGTTTTTTGCTTCTGTCTCCAATATTAAACCATTTTCCTAATACTTGTCTCTCTACTTTGTGTGTTGTATCGTTGGTGGTCATTCTGTGTTGGTAATACATCTACACACCTCACTGTTTCACGTGCCTGTTTTCTTTTACTTTATTTTTTTTTCCTCTATTTGTCGGTTGTGTACAAAAGATACAGTCGATTCCACCTAAGTGAATATCTGATTGGGGGGCAAAAGAGGATTTGTACATTTTAGACTTTTATTTTCTTTCTCCTCTCTCTCTTCCTCCCCCTAGTCATGCCTTATCATTTTGAATAATCTTTCCAAGCGGGAAGCACTATAAAAAGAGATTCCTGCAAAGTCATATCGAAGGTAGCTTTTGTTAGCCTTTTAACTGCAAAAGCTTCTGCACACAAACACACAGAAGCCATCTGAAGAGATTATTTTTTTTTATTATTTCTTTTGGGGTTTTTTTTTTGCTGTGACATTTCAGGCAGCCTGGAAAATGTGGATTATGGAGATCAATTCTTCCAAGTTGTTGAAAAAAAACACCCTAATAATAATACTCTGCCACTACTTTGCAGAAGTGTATGAAACATTCACGAAAAAGAGGATATAGCCTTGGGATTTCTTGCAAACTGCACAGTAATCTGATGGCATATGGTGTTAGTCAAACTCTCCTTAGAAACTAATCACATCTTAACTAGGGCTGTGAGAGCCTGCAAAAGCTTACCAGGTGATCAAGCTTGTTATGTGCAGCTATACATGTAATAATTTAAAACATAAAAGCCAAGTGAGCACAGGAAGATGACTTTTCTACTAAAGCCAGGGAAAGTATCAAAACAGAAAAAGAAATGATGAACAAAAATCCCCTGTTGTTCAAATGGCTGATATTTTTGCCGTGGGTTTACAAAGCAGATCATTCTCAGCATAGGCTAATAGTATTACACAAATCTCAGAGGGGACACAAGAAATACTACAGCACTTTTTAATTGTTATTTTTTACAGTTGCTATTATTATTACTATTCTTATTATTTCATATTCCTATTTTTTTTACCTTCTCATGAGAATCTCTCTGCTCTCCCCCAACTGGTGTCCACCACGATGAAATGCAGGCTGCAGAAGGAGAATCAACGTTGTTCTGGTTTACAAAGTCTCTCTTCTTTCCTCTGTCTGATCGCAGATACAAACCTTACTATTCGGAGAGGGGAAATAGAAAAATAAACAAAACAAACCCAAGGAGGAGAGAGCAGCACTGGTGAGTGCTGTCTGGAATTCAAGCCATACGCCCCCCATCCCTTTCCTTTGTCCCACTTTCTGTGATGCTCAGGAATCAAAGACCACTTAAAAGTGCTCTTATGAGACCCAAACAACACTTCTCCCTCTTGTCTCCTCACCTGGTCTTTCTGGCACTCTGGCTTTGGCTCACACACACACTAACACACACACACTCCCCTTGAGTAACGTCTCATGAAGTCATGGCGCACTGGGTGTTTCCATGTGGTGTCAGCAGCAACACTGCCTCCTGCCTTTGGAAGTTTTGGCTCATGAGCTGGCCTGCTTGTTATAGGTTGATTGGGGTTTTTGTTTCTTTCTTTCTTTTCTTTTTTCACTTTTTTTGTTTCCATGAAAGGCAAAGTGATGAGTCTGGAGTCCCAAAGAAGCTCAAATGCTGTCATGTAGAAGCCGTTATCAGAGATCAGGGGGTCCAAGCAACGTTAAGTTTAATCAAAAAAACCACAGAAGCTGATAGTGGAGAGCCCAGGTTGGAAAGTAGAAACCAGTGGTCAGACAGTACCCTGGGGCCTTGACACCTCTGGAGTTTATGATCCTGATTTGGATAATTTTTACACCAGTTAAGTCTTGACTTGCATGAATGAAATATCTGAATTGGTCTCCAGGGTGTTTTTGTTAGTTTTTTTTTTTAGATTGCTGTGAATGTTGGGTGTGGGTTTGGGTTTTATTGTAGTTTTTTGTTTGTTGTTGGTTTTTTTTCCTCCAAAACTTGGTCTTAGGAAAGGAACTAGAGCTTTGTGAAGGGTTTTTTTCTTCCAAAAACACAACTGGAGGAAAAAAAGAGAAAAAAAGACCTGGTCTTAGGAAAGAAACTAGAGCTTTGTGACGGGTTTTTTTCTTCCAAAAACACAACTGGAGAAAACAAGAGGAAAAAAAAGACTTGGTCTTAGGAAAGAAACTAGAGCTTTGTGAAGGTTTTTTCCTCTTCCAAAAACACAACTGGAGAAAACAAGAGGAAATAAAAGACCTGGTCTTAGGAAAGAAACTAGAGCTTTGTGAAGGGTCTTTTCTTCCAAAAACAAACAACTGGAGAAAAAAAAAGAGGGGAGGGGAAAAAGAGTTATGTTTCATTTAAATACTCAGGGCTGAAAGATACAGGGGCTTATTTATTTATTTATTTCAACAATAGGGAAAAATTAGTTCCTTAAAGCAATGCAGCTGAACAGTTTGTCCTGCTTAAAAGCATGCTTTTAATTTCAATTATGTAAGGCACCTTGCAGTGTTAGCAAAATGTCTCTTTGTTAGCTATATGTGTATCGCCATGGGAAATTACCAAACTGTCACAAGACTTGCTGATTAGAGAATAGCCTGCCAGAGTGTGTGTGCCTTTGCCCAGTGTGACTCTTAGGTATTAGGCTAAGGAAAACAATTTAACAAAATGTAGTGTGAATCATTCCTGATAAGTGAATAAAGCATTGTGACCAAGCAATCAGATTATTCACTTATCAGGAATCGACTGTACTGATAGTTCGCCTGATTGTTTTTGTTCCTCATCTCTGTTGTAGTTTCACTACTTTGCTGTGTTCTGTTTTTTCTCTCATGCTCTTAGCAAAAATCACTGGGAATATCCCTTCGTGTGATCATGAAGTGTGCTACTGAGTAACAAATAAAAAAAAAAAAAAAAAAGAAAAAAGAAAAAAAGAGAACATTTTAAAATATATTTAAAAACATAATGATATCTTAACAAAATCTATGCACTTGCTATCAGGAACACAATACTGGATGTGTCTTATATATATTGAACTATAATAGTATTCGATTTCTTAAATAAAGCTTAAGAAAGGAGTCTGTTGTCTGTAAAATTTTATGAGCATTAAATGGAAAAAAAAAAAACAAGAAAGAAAGAAAGAAAGAAAAAAAGCCAAACATGTTTCTAAGGTTGGGCACTTTTTTTGTTATATAAAATCTTCTTGGGTACCAGGTCTCTAACCCTGCCCAGGCAAATGATGTATACAATTCACTTGATACTTCATTAATAATAGAGAACTTGAAAAATTAGGCTTATTGAAGTGTGTGGGGAGAAAAAAGTTTTACCCTTCAGTGACTCACAGCAAAAGAGACTAAAATGAAGACATTCATCTCTTCTTCTTTTTTTTTTTTTCCCTTCTGAATTTCCAAAAGCCAAATGTGCTTGCTTGGGCACTGAGAATTAGCTAAAATGTGGTAAGTGGAAAACGTAATGAAACGATGTTATATTTCCTCCACAAATAATCCTGTACTTCTTTTTGGTATGTTAAGGTTGTTATTTTTTTTTTCCCCTCCAGATTTGAGATAGGCTTAGAATCAAAAAAAAAAAAAAAAGATATAAAAATGAATCCCTGCATGCTCAAAGTCACAGATTCTGCACTGGAGGTCAAAGCTGCTTTTCTGCAAACGTGTGGCTTATTGTACATTTCCTGTAGCTGAGCCTTCTCGTTGCAAAACATTTTCACATCAAAAGCTGTGAATTAAATGGGATAATTGAATAAAACTGTGTGAGTACACTGAAAAAAACAAATTATTCCTTCAACAGCTGTACATTTACCACAAAATTGTAGGTTTTGAACCGTCAGATTTTTATGGAAATACCCATATTTGTATTTACTAAACCTTCAATAATGTCAAACTTTGGCAGAAAGATCCAGGAGAGTGGTGGGGGTTGCTTTCTTTTTCTCTTTCCTTTTCTTTTGAACTGCATTACTGCCTCACTTCTCATATGCCATTATACCATCTGCAAAAAAAAAAAACCTAACCAAAACCAAATTAAATTGTGTAAATCTATCCACTGCTTGTATCATTCTCCTCTATTCATACGGATTTAGCACACGTTACTGACATCAACACCCTGCAGCCAGATTTGTTAGGCTTGTAAGCCCCAAATACTGCTCCACCAGGGGCACCACAGAGAGGATTGACCTTGGTGGGTGGCAGGATGGTCCCGTCCATCCAAATCTGCACAGGGCTCAGGTGGGGACTCAACCCTGGTTTTCAAAGGCTGCTGATATAACACAAATATTATGTAATAGCAACAATTCATATTTATATTCCCTCTGATTTTCCTCATTAGCAGAGTTTCTTTTTTTTTTTTTCCTTTTAAGGGAGCTGGAAAGTTGCAGTCATTTTCTGAATCATTTGCCCCTGTTGATAACCTAATTGTTTTACATGAATGCTAATATTTCCCTCTCACACACTTATATCTATCAGCTAAATCAGCAGTAAAGTAAACTCTACTGGGATACATTCCTGTATCAATTAGCAAGGATTTATGCTCCAAAGCACCATTAACATTAATGGGAGTGTGCTCTTTAGCATAAACAATTGCTAGGTGATAGGTCTTGTTGGACTTTATTTCATAAACAAGTGTTTGAATCTTAGAGACTTACTTCCTGAAGATGGCACTTCAGGGAGTGATGGGCCAGCCTCTCTGGGCTGCTCCAGGGCCATCTCACTCACAGGACATGCATAAGCTGTTGAGTCTCCAGCAAAAGGAAACTCGGTCAAGTTGGAAGGTGGGCTAACTTCTGCTACAAAGTTTCACAAACATTTTCCCTTCTGAAAAATCCACCTGAGAACACAGCAGGCAAAATTTTCTATCTCACATCCTTCTGACCGATGCCTTGAAACATTTTGTGGTGCTGCAGGATGGAGACCACAGAGGGGCTGGAGGGAGGGATTTTGGAAAGAAGTAGAAAACCAGTCCTATGGGAAAGAAAGTAGTGGGTTTAACAGCTCTGAACTGCTTGCTTCACAGCTCCAAGCCTTTGAATAGATACTTAAAGGGGACCAGCAGATCACCAAGTCCTACCTTTCACACATAGGACAATATGGTTCCTCCTCACCTCATGCTTGACTGAGTCAACAAATAATCATCTAAAAGGTTTCGGTCTTATTCCAAAGCCACTAGGCGGTGATGTGAAAGTCCACAGCTTCCCAAAGGTACACAAACTTTCTTCTGTTCCAGCTCTGCTCACTTCTGCTACATAAAAGAGACCTTTTGTACCTAGCATGTCCCCTGACCCCTGCCAAAGGCACTCCTAAGCAGCTCTCAAGTCGCGTTTCATCCCTCTTTTTCATACAAGAAATCCATATCTACAATACTGGGGGGTTAGTCCCTGAATAACTTCATTTATGTGTTTTATTTCTGCAACTCTCTGTTTTGGTTTTTGGTAGAGTTTTTGTGGTTGCTTTGGGGATTTACTTATTTTTGCTGTTGTTTTATTATTATTTTTAATTTTATTTTTGTTGGGTGGTTTTTTTTTTCCTGATATCCTTCCCAAACTTGGGATACCAGAGACAGATGCATTATTTCAACATCAGGTCTAGTGTTGCAACATGCAGAAATGAAAACTTTCATCCCTGCTCTGAATTAGAGAGTCAGGGATTGTCTCAGTCCTTGCAAAGAATAAAAGGCAAAAAAAAAAATCCACAGAACACCATACTGGCAGAGTCATTTTGAGTGGCTTCTTTAGTGTGTCTAAATCCTTCTCAGATGTGTTGTGCTCCAGTTCCTCTGTGTGTGGCCTTCTTGCCTAGTCTTAGACTCAAAAGCTTGCCTGCAACTCTACTAAGAGCACTTCTGTCTAAGTCTCAGTCCTCTCTTATTTTCCACTGTTATCAGCAGCTTTAATATTGACTTCCAAGTCATTAGTGAAAATATTCAATAGCATTCAGACCTATTACTGATCCCTGCAGAACCCCTCTGAAAAAAAAATACCTTCTGACAGTGAGTCCTCTTTGACAGCTTCTTTGTTGATACGTCAGCCAGTTCTTAATCCATTTCATGCGCCTTGTATTGATAGGGCAGAATGCTAATTTCTAATCAGGATCTGCTGTGCTGTCAAACACACAAAAGTCAGAATGTATTCCATCTTTGCAATTACTTTTATCAGCCAAAACCTACAATCACATCAAAGAATGAAATCGACTTTGACAACCCTTCCTCCCTAAAAGAACATGTTGATTGGCATTAATTGTTTGTCTCTTCTTTAACATCTTCTACCCCTTTATACCCATATCAATATTTCCATTATTTTGCCAAAATGATGTCAAGGTAGCCTACCAGGAGCTGGGTCATTCTACTTGTCTTTTATGAATGTGAACATGAGAATGGCACATTCCCCATAGTCTGGGCTGCTGCTGCTGCTGTGCGCAAAGATTCCTGGTCAATGGACCAGAGCTTTCTGTCCCCTTCTCAGCCCTTCCTGGAAATACTTTAATAACAATGGTAGCATTTAACACTCTTACTGAGTTGAAGCAGAAATTATTTTAGCCCTCTCCTAAGTATGTGAAAGAAGAGAACTTAAAGAAATTTCCTTTTTTTTCTGCAGCACAACTAACAGCTTTCTCATCCCCATAAGCCTAAGTTCAATGCAACCATGAACATACTCAGGGATTTTTTTTCCCAATTTGCCCTTCACTCCCAGGTAGTTGACAATGCAGAGGAGAACCATGGAGTAATGCATATTTATCTAAGTCAATTGGAAGCTGGGGTGAAGGTAAAAATACTTCTTCACTCAGTCATTCTGCAATCACTCCTATCTGACGCATCTGAGCTAAAGCCCTGTTGCTCTGAAGCAGACAGAGAAGAGTCATTACCACCTTGGGAGTGGGACCTGCGTGTACAGAACCTATTAGAGAAGAGAGGTCCTTTGGAAATCAGCAGAACTTTAAGTTAGTCAAACTGACTTGATGCCACATGAGTGCAGACAACAGAAGCAGAATTCAGTTGTCTTGGTAGAGCCACAAAGTATTGCCCCTAGCGCTTGAGGGTACCCTGCTTAGCAACAAGCTGAAACCACTGCAGCAAAAGGACACAGGCCTCCTTTAGGTCCTTTGTCCTATCTTCCAGCCTCATCTGGTTTTCTCAGCTGTCACTAGGCACCTCCGTTTAAGCGGTTCAGTCAAGCCCTAGATGACTAGCTTAGCAACTCAGAGACTCGGCTGCACCAACGGTCTTAGCTCTCATGTTGGGCAACTGGTCAGCAGAGTTAAGCTGCTTGCCTTGCAAGAGGCAAATATGTCTCAATTTGTTTGCCAGCCATAGGTGTCTAGTAATATTTGAGACATCCTAGAATCAGTAAAACATCCATGAAGCACTTGCAGGCATGATGCAGAACGAGCAAGACATTTGTGACATCCATGGCAGATATCTTAGGCCATTCTGAGGGCTCTAAATAGCATAAGCATGTGAGTCTGGTGCATCCAGATACTCAGCTAAGGATCCCGAAGCTTAAATCACAGAGAGAGTGATTTGCCATCAGAATGGGCTGCCCAGGCTGTTGCTGTCCCTGGAAGCGTTGAAGAAAAGACTGGATGAGGCACTTAGTGCCATGTTCCAGTGGACTGGCTAGGGCTGGGTGCTAGGTTGGACTGGATGATCTTGGAGGTCTCTTCCAATCTGGTTGATTCTATGATTCTAAAAGGATGAGTGTTGGAGCCACATCTCACTTTAATGCCTTTATTCACTTTCCTGGGCCACGCTGGGTGCTTCAGGGCAACTCAAATGGCACTGATGCCTGCATTTATTTTTTTAAAATTGAGCTCTAGGGGTCTAATTTGTAGAAGGCTGAAAGTTGAATTCAGTGAATTCTTTCCTTAACAAATGAGCCTCTGGTGATATTCCACAGGCCATAAGCAGGAATTGTGTCAAAACAACCAACTAACTGCAGCAGGACTGCTTTATAGAGGGCAGGTATATGCAGACTAGCCCTACAATGCAAGGGCCAGACCCCACAAGGGGTCTTACTTACATGATTTATAGAGCACCTCTGACATTACCTTAATTGTGTTCAGCTTTTAGTGCTTAGGCTCCCCATAAACAGTCAAACTTTCTCGTGGATGTGGCCAAAGTATCACAAAATTTGTGCCACACTATCCTTGAGCCCTGATCCTGGTGTAATCATGCCATAGACTGGAGTATCCCTGCCACAGAACACAGAGGGATTATAGAATTCTTTAGACTGGAAAAGACCTTTAAGATTGAGTCCTACACCTACACTACCACATCTCCTGCTAAGCAATGGAATCTACGCATATTTTAAATACCTTCATGGATAATGATCCAACCACTTCCCTGGGCAGCCTGTCCCAGGGCTTGACAGCCCTTTTAGTGAAGAATTTTTTTCCATCATGTTCAGCCTAAACCTTCCCTGGCACAACTTGAGGCCATTTCCTCTCATCCTGTCACTTGCTGCCTGGGGGAACAGACCAATGTCCACCTTTCTAGAAGCATTGAGCTTCCTGCTCAAAAGACTAAGAAAACATAAAGTAGGAACCTTCACAACTTCTCTGTGCAATTTGTTGGACTACTTGACTGTCCTTATGATAAAGAACCTTTTATTCAGCCTGAACCTCTCTCATTGTAACTTATGTCAATTCACTCTCACCCCCTGCCATATGCCACTGCAAAAACCCCTGCTAAAACTTCTTGCTACGCTCCTCACAGGTATCAGGGGAGGGTGCCACTCTTAGGTACCTGACTCCCAAAGTTGTCTCTGCTCCATGATGAGTAAGACCAGCTCTCAGCATCTGTTAATGAGTACTTCAGCCCAACCAGTCATGCTGGTGGTCAGCCACTGAACTCTCTCCAGTTTGTCCATTACCTTTCTGTACTGCAGAAACCAAAACTGGATGCAGCATCTAGATGTGGTCTTCGGGCAGGGCAACAATCACTTCTCTCATTGTCCTGGCTCTGCTGCTCCTCTCATAATCTAGTATGTTGTTATGCTTTGCTGCTAGGGCACACTGCTGGCCTGTGATCACCTCCCACCAGGTCCTTCTCAGCAGAGCCTCTCCCAAGTCTCTCCATCCCCTTTATCACTGCAAGCACCTCCTCATTCCTGGGTGCTCTCTGGATTTGTTCTTCAATTTCACAAAGTTCCTGCTCACTCTTTCCTCCAGCTTGTCAAGGCTGCTCTGAATGACAGCCCTGCCCTTGGTCATTCCCATCTGTTTGGTATCATCTGCAAACTTGACAGGATGGGACATAAAGCAGTGTGCAATGTGGGTGTTGCACTTACACTTGCCTTGGGTTGTACATGTCCTCCTGTTGGTGGCTGACCCTAATGGAAGTCGAGGCTGAGAAGATTGATAGCACATTGTGGTATCCCACCTACTGCTCTCTCTCTTTACTTCCATGCCAAAATGAGAATTGAAAAACAAAGAAACTGCAGAAGGTGCCAACAAAGGAAACAGAGGTTGTTCTCCAGTAAGTACACTGTAACTAGACCACAACACCCTCCAAGCACACCCTGGGAAGGCACGACTGGGATTTTGGCTCAGGATCATGGTATGAAGCACACTCTTGGGCAACATTTTCACTGGTTGAAACAGCTCTTAGTGGTTAATCTATGTCCACAGTAGTGACAAAGCCAAAGTTATGGCTGCAGCACTTCCAAGATAGCCAAGATCCCTGTACTTCAAGAGAACTCCACACACCTGTCCTTTACCTTGTTACTAATACCTTGTGGGTATTGGTCTGCTACCAGCAGCCAAAGCATCTTCCTTTCCTTAGGCATAAGCACTAGTGGCACAACATTTAGGGCCTCCTGCTCACCTATCTTCACCCCAGCTATTTTACAGCTCACCTTTGTCCCCACACTCTCAGCAGAACTCAGGTTTCCAGGAATCTTGTGGGTAGGGAAAGGGAAAATTATAACACCAGTTACAGATTGAGAACATGCTGACTAGAAAGACCTTGACAAGCATATGTGCAGAGAGAAGAAGTCATGAAGGGCTCTTTCTCTTCCTCTTCCCACATCCCTGCTTCCCATCCCTATCCATGGCCCTACACAGATGGAGACAAAACAAGCCCAGCAAATCAGGGTGTGTAAGCAATTCTGCTTACAATTATTCTGGGGTGTGGGTTTTTGGGGTTGTTTTTGCAAACACTGTGGATCCCATGGCCATCTTCATGGGCTTTACATAGTCAAGTGATACCACAAATTCCCAAGTGAGATGCCCCACTTCCCTGTCCTCTTCCTAGCACTTCCATCCTCTTCTGTGCACACTCATTTTCTACACAGCTCTTATTTGTGCCTAAATATATTTCCTCAATAAAAAGGAAACCCTACACTGTCCCATCTAGGCCCATGTGCCTCCCTTTTAGTGTTACAGCTACCCCACAAAACAGAGTTGCATCCAGCTTCTGAAGAGCAGCAATGGGGTTGTGGAGTGGATGGGGAGGTGTAAGCATTTCCACATCTACTGAAATTGTACTCATGCCACAGCCTGGCTGTTTATAGCTATCTCCAACATCTTGACAAAATGGCTTCTCACTGGATCAGAATACAGTTTCTTAGCCATAAATCACTTCCCTGTGTCTGGTGCAGGAGCAGATGCCAGCCATAAATTTACTCTTGGTGGAAGAGAGCTCTTGGATGAGAGGTCACGTTCCCAGGCGTCAATAAATACAAACTGCACAACTCATGGAAGCAAAACCAACCAGCTGGAGTGTAGCTTTGCATGGAGAAGCAAACAAGCTTGACATGAGGTGTTCGCAATGCTCCCTTCTCCTCCAGCCTCATTTTCTCCAGCTCATTTAGCCTTACTGTTTTCTATTAAGAGTCTTCCATCTCCCTGCTTGCTGACTGCACTCTCTTCCTTGGTAAAGTACAAAAATGTTTCACACCTACACTCCCCAAGGCTGCAGAGATCAGCCCAAGGGATTGGAGCTGAATTGTCTACTTAGGCATTTAAGAGCTTTTGTGTGGCAAGCCCTTGGGCATGGTTATCTGAAGCTCTTAGTTGTTTGGACAGGCTTGCACATCTATTGAGAGAGCTAGAGAGATATCACCAGAACCAGATCACACCTCATCTTGACCTATTATGTATCTGAAGAAAGTGGTTATTTTTCTGCTGCAGAAGTGTGAAGCAGGCATCCTGGTACACAGACCTGAATTTAGGATCCTGGGTGTTTTCCCAGCTCTTGGCAGCTGAACACCGTGCACTAGGGCATGCCTTCTCTCTGTTGAGAGGCCCTTGCACTCTAGGAACACACTCCTGGGCTTTGTCATCTTCAGCTTTCAAGGTCTACAGAAACAAAACACACAAAAAAAATACAACAACAACAACAATAATAATAGGAACCCACACACCACAATCCTCCACTCATGTCTTTGGGAAAGCAAGCTTGTGAGGAGCAGTACTCTCAGTGTTGGAAGCTCTCTTGAGTCCTCCTTCTGCATATTAGCAGAAATGCCTTCTTCTGAGTAGCTTTCACCTGCTGAAGGCTGTTAGGACAGCAAAAAGGCTGCAGGGATTATGTTCATTGTGCACTTACCACAACTTTCATTTTACGTTTGGTTACCCAGACACGCCTGGGGAACTGCCTGTGTATCTCTTTCTTTTTGGACTGACAAACATCAAAGGATACCTTCTTCTGAGCAGAACACTTCAAGACCCCATGAGGAACTGTGTTTTGCCTTCCCAAATTAATATGCAAAAGTAAGCAGTGTGAGTCAGTCACAGGGCACTGCAGCATTCCCATATCCCTTTTACCAGCAGCTAGGTTTTATGCTTGGAGCATCATTCTTTCCCCATTCCTTGCCTCTCAATTGCTCTTCTCTCATCCAGTTCCCGTTGCTTTTCTTCCTATAAGTGATTCTTGGTCTCTGCTCTGTATTCAACAAGTGTTTGAAATGAATGAAGGAGGTGATTAATTATTTACAATTGTACATGGATATCTAACTAGGTGCAGTGGAAAGGAATTAAGCAAGTGAGACATAAAGGCTGAAGATCATGAAAATATTTCCTTAAAGTGAAATGTAATAGAGGGCAAGCCTGCCTCTGGGGCAGCATGGAAAGTTTCTCCTCCCATGGGATTCAAGACTGCAATGAGCAGAAAATGGTCTTTAAGAGCAATCCTTCTGGGACAAGGTTAGCTAGCCAAAAAGGCTGGATTTGTCTCTCCCTTCTAGGCACAATGGTGGGGCACACTGAGTGAGAAAGCACTGAAACGAGAAAACAAAGAGATTTATTCATGCTGCAAGCTTAAAATGCAGTGGACAACTTCCCTGCAGTGCAAACAACTCTTCCTATAACCTGTTTGAAGATGTTTTTTTATATATCCTTATTACTCAAGTAATTAATTTTCAACAATGTATGTGAGAAGACACTGCATTAGCACAGCAGGTAAATCTGGGAGTGAAAAGAAAGCACGCTAGCTCTTAAAATGAGAGTTATTTGTGAAGACTACATCTGAGATTTCTAATAGAACTCTGAGCAATATCAGGGTTTTCTGCTTTCATTTGCAGTGCTGTCTCCTTTCATTACAGAATGCCCCAGCACAAACCTATCTGCCACGCTCTTGAATCCGTTTATTTCTCGTTAACTCTACTTCTGCTTTTTTTTCATTGCTCACTTCCTTTCTCATGCAAAGACCTGATATATTTAACCTTCATAATCTTCCTACTTGGCAGTTGTGGGTCTGTAATTACAGGCTGTTTGAGGGTTCACCTAGCAATAAATCAAGTTGTGCTAATTGAATTTAAAAAAATGTCTACAAAAGCTTTCTCATGGAAGTGATCATAGAATCATAGAATCAGTCAAGAGTTAGAAGGGACCACAAGGATCATCTAGTTCCAACACCCCTGCCATGCCCAGGGACACCCTACCCTAGAGCAGGCTGGCCACAGCCTCATCCAGATTGGCCTTAAACACCTCCAGGGACGGGGCCTCAACCACCTCTCTGGGCAACCCATTCCAGGCTCTCACCACTGTCATGGTGAAGAATTTCCTCCTCACCTCCAGGCTGAAGCTACCCACATCCAGCTTTGCTCCATCCCCCCTAGTCCTGTCACTCCCTGACAGCCTAAAAAGTCCCTCCCCAGCCTTTTTGTAGGCCCCCTTCAGATACTGGAAGGCCATAATAAGGTCACCTGAGAGCCTCCTTTTCTCCAGACTGAACAGCCCCAACTCTTTCAGCCTGGCCTCATAGGAGAGGTGCTCCAGCCCTCTGATCATCCTCATGGCCCTTCTCTGGACACACTCCTGCATGTCCACATCCCTCTTGTAATAGGGGCACCAGAACTGGATGTAGTACTCCAGGTGGGGTCTCACCAGAGTGCAGTACAGAGGGAGAATCACCCCACTCACCCTGCTGGCCACACTTCTCCTGATGCAGCCCAGGATCTGGTTTGCTTTCTGTGTGATCATCTTGCCTCTTTTATAAAATCTTACTGTTTAGAAATAGCACCCAAATTTGTTGCCTATGTGAAGTCTCAGAATTATTTTGGCAACCTGTAAAGCCCATCTTGGTTGCAGACGAAGTAGTACCTTCAGCCAGGTTAGTCTGTGTGCTGCAAGCAATCCAAGGAACTGCAAGTGGCCAAATGTTCTCTTGGGTGAAGCCCATTGTCAGTGGCCAATTTTGTCTCATAGAACTCTGTGACATTTTAATACCACAAACATCCATTCCAGACCGTCTGAGAGCATTGCAACTCAGCAATTCACTGAAATGTCTAAAATTTTGCTGCCTTTTAATAGCTTCATTAGCTGTGTTGAACAATTAAAGCACATCTGCATGACACAATGCTGTCTCCAGAGCAATTCCCACTCTTGAGATGAATTAGTTACTCCAAGCCCTTGAAGTTGCTGGAGTATCACATTCCTTTTGACCTAATTTGAAAGGCAGAGCACAAAATCATTTTGTGCAGTAAAATCAACACACCTGCTATGTCTGTAGCACATACAGCCTGTGGATGGTGACTTCTGTACATGAGTCTTAGGACTTCATAGCAATTGAGCCATGTGCCAATGTTGGTGCAGCCATCAGGCATTTGGCCAAGTAGAAGCACGTATGTGGCAGCATCTGCGGCTAGGACTCACAATGTTGATGGAAGATACCTGTTAGCACTGAACCTTCAAGCTACGCTGGCTTGCAGAGCAGTATTGGCTAATAATAAATGCTTTGTAAGTTGCTGGCAACACCAAAACAATTTATCTTTGTTTTCCTTCAATTACCACATTGTGTGGGATCCTTGGCCATGCACATTCTGTTCTCTAATTTATCGCAGTTGAGGTGAGGACTGCCTCTTATCCTCAAGCAGAGGCTGCATCTTCAAACCTTCAGTGCTCCAAAGATCTGAAAGACTCAGTCTCAAGACAAATAATTTTACACCACTTCTACAGTACAGAAGCCTGATGCTTCAGAGCTGATCACAGGAAAAGCCCCAAGGAGAAAGATGTAGAGGAAACACAAAGGAAGGTTTCTCATTACTTTCTGTTCCTTCCAAGAGGATATTAGCTGTACATTGATGCCAACCAATATTGTGCATGTACTTTAGTTTGGCACAGTATCTCCTGCCTTGCTTGTTATCTGACCTCTTGGATAAATCGGTCAACTCATCTTCCAAAGCCCCAGATGAAATTTCTCAGTGTACCAGCAAGAAAAGCAAAGCTTCTGCATGTCCCAGTGGTTTCAGATTCCTTCTCTTTCTTTTAATTAGTTCTTGTTGTAGCTAACAGTCATCAAGTCTGCTCTCTGTTTTCCCCTGTGGATTATGAAAGTCTCATTTATAAATCATTTCAAGAGGCATCAGGCCACACTGACCCTAAACATTTTATTTACACGTTTGCTGAGTTTTAATTTCCAGGCTAAATGCTGGGGCAAACCAAACCAAGATCAGTGGAAGATAACAAAGTCAAAGCTTTTACTGCACAGTGCCATTATCTGAGGAACAATTTGAGACTTAGGACACATCACCCAAGTTAACTTTACCAGCTGTTAGGTCTGGGTCTCCCTTCACTAAGAATCTCCTCTTTGCCCACTGCATTATGGCACACAGGCTGCTGAATACAGAGGGACTTGTGGCCAGCCCGGTCGTGAACAAACAGCTTTCAGCTTCAGTAACTACCCAGTATGTTCTAGCATCCCACAAGCATCTGAATGACATTTTCCTTCACAGAATAGCAAGAAATCACAGAATCATAGCATCATAGAATGGTTTAGGTTGGAAGGGACCTCAAGGATTATCCAGCTCCAACCCCCTACCATAGGCAGGGACACCTCCCACTAGAGCAGGTTGCTCAAGGCCTGGTGGGCAAATCATAGAATCAACCAGGTTGGAAGAGCCCTCCAAGATCATACAGTCCAACCTTATCATAGACTCTACACATGCCCACAAAGACTTCTTATTGGTGGCCAGTAAGCAAACTTGTGGAGAAATACTTAATGTCCCTCGGATTCAAAAGAAGCCTTGGTAGGACCTTGGGAAATTAAGTTTCTGTCCATACAACATTTCAATGAGCACAGTTGTGCCAGGGAAAAGGAGAAGGTTAGCAGGGAAAAGAAGCAGTTTTCAATTGCACTGGGAGGAGGGGGGAGAGGAAATCACAACAACCTTTTTCTCTCTATGAAAATACCTAAATGTCTTCTTACAGTGAAAAACCTGAAGTGAGTCTTTCCCACCTGCTTTTTTCCCATGTTTCTAAATAAGCATATGATTATTTTCTAATATTTTCTCCATGGGGTGTTACAGTGTTATTAAGTGACGCCAGCTCCTGAGCCTCTATTTTTAAGACTTCACCACGATTGCTTTACAGCAAAGATGTGCCAAGGCTTGCATTTGACTCCGTAGCGCTCACAGACTTCAAGCTCTCATTATTGCTATGGCAACTATTAATCATTTGTTTGTTGTAACATGATAAATACATGCCCTCAACTAGAAAGCATGTTATAAATCACTGGAGTACCCTCAGAGCTGCTCTGTGTAGCACTAAGTCACCCAAAGGAAAGCACAAGTACAGCAGCAAGTACGTGAAAGCGTGGCAGTAAGCCTTGTCATTTGAGTCATCAGAAGAACAATGTAATCAAGATCTCAGTCAGGATTTTGATGGATTTTTCAAAACAGAAAATGCTCTTGCTGTAAAGCACTTACTTTAAAATGTAGGGATTGGATATGTGATAGTCATGCACGGCTTTGTCATGCACTGGCAGATGGCATGGTGACCCATGACATCACCTCCAAGGAGAGCAGGATCCAGCACGAAAGGATGAAATTTCAAGTCTTGAAGATAGTATTCCATCTGCAAGGAATCACAGAATACATCTGGTTGGAAGAGACCTCAAAGATCATCCAGTCCAATTCTCAGCCCAGCACTGAAGGGTCAGTGCTAAACCATGTTCCTAACCACCAGGTCTACACACTGCCCTAAGGATGCTAACTCCACCAACTGCCCTGCGCAGACCGTTCCGATGTTTGCGAACCCTTTCAGTGAGGAAATATTTCTTAGCATCCAGCCTGAAGCTCTGCTGGCACAGCTTGTCGCCATTTCCTCTGGTCCTGCTGCTTGACACTAAGGAGAAGAGGCTACCTCCCCTTCACTCCAACCTCCCTTCAGGCAGTTGTAGAGAGCAATGAGGTATCCCCTTAACCTCCTCTCCTCCAGACTAAACAAATCCAGCTCCCTGAGATTCTCCTTGTAGGCCATGAGGTCCTTCACCAGCCTTGCCCTTTTCTCTGGCCACGCTCCATCTCCACTCTCCAAAGCAAACCTAGTAAGATTTTTCTGGAGCACAGAATTACACTGACACAGCTACACTGTGCAATGTTGGAGCTAAGATGAAAGCTTCCCCATTGTGCTGCACAGCATGACTACATCCATCACATTGCTACAAACTAGGAGCAGCATAAGATATACTCTGTCCTCCTGCCTTCTTATCCTAGCCCCCATAGGATCTCACAGGATCTCACAGGATTTATACTCATGGTTTGATTTCATGAGAGCAGAGTAGAGGAAGAAAATCACCTTCCTCATCCTGCTGGTCACAGGTACTTCATCAGGTCTGGTGCTCCCAGCATAAGAAGCACATGTAATTTCTGGAGCAGGTCCAGAGAAGGGCCATGAAGATGATCAGAGGGATGGAGATCCCCCATTATGGAGACAGGCTTCAAGAGTTGGGGCTGTTCAGACTGAAGAAAGCTTTGGGGAGATCTAGTGCCTTCCAGTACCTGCAGAGGGGCTACAATAAAGATGGGAAGAAACTTTTTACGAGGGCTTGTACTGATAGGACAAGAGGGAATGAACTGAAGCTTGAGGAAGGCAGTTATTAGAAAGAAATTCTTTACAGTGAGGGTGGTGAGACACTGGAACAGGTTGCCCAAGGAGGTTGTGGATATCCCTTCTTTGGAGGTGTTCAAGGCCAGATTGTACGAGGTCTTGAGCAACATGGTCTACTGGAAGGTGTCCCTGCCCAAGGCAGGGGGTTTGGAACTAGATGATCTTTAAGATCCCTTCCAACCTAAACCACTCTATGAACCTATGACTCTTTCTTGTCACCAGTATCAATCGCAAGACATGCCCGAGGACAACATCTGCAAAGATATTTTGTTGGCTACATTAGCATTTTAACAGTAGCTCCCTTGGTCATACTACTGCATCACTGCCACAGTCAAGCCTTCTCTTGAGGGCTTCCTCACCAAAAGCAGCTGAAATAGTCTGCCTTACACCCAAACTAACTGAGGATAGCAGCCTGTGGAGCAGATGTGCCAGCAGGAACACCGACTTAGGTTTCCTGTCTGATGCCTCATGATCCTCTAACACTAGATCTTCTCCCATACCCCCATCCCTTCAGATTTTACAAGCTGTTCTTATCTTTACAGTGTGATGCTGAGGGTGAGTTCTGTGCTCCAGACAAAGGGATGAGGATATATCTGATGGTAGAAAGCCTGGTAGATATATGTCAGAGTGGTATGGTTCTATTTCCAGAGCCTAAATTGACTTATCATGGAAATGATGCCCAAAACCCTTCTCAAACAGGCCTGACTATTTGCTTTTAGTTGGTACTTGTGAGACCACATCTAGAATACTGTGGCTAATTTTGGGGCACCAAGAGAGTGGTAAGCCAATTGGAGTGAGTTCAGTTTAGCTATAGTCCAAGTTGATGAGGGAAGCAGAGCACATGGTCTAGGTGCTGATACTGAGACAGTCAGTGTGTTCATCCTGTACAAGAGACAGCTTCAGAGAAGAGGTGGGAGTGGATCTTCAACAACCTTAAGAAAATGGAGTCAGATTTTCTCAGGAACATACAACAAAGGGACAAAAAGCACCATGGACAGGATCACCACAAAAATTTGCTGGAAGGGCAATTCCAACTAGATACAATGAAGGTGAAGATCACCGTGAAAGGAGTTAAACAGTGGAACAGAGGCACTAAGAGGAGGTGATATTCCCATCCTTGGAAACATTCAGATTGGAATGTTTTTCTCCTTGGAAACTGGGCACGGCCTTGAGCAATCTGAACTGCCACTGAGGCTGGCTCAGCTCTAAGCAGTGGACTGGACCAGGACCTCCCAAGGTGCCTTCCAGACAAAATTCCACTGTGGTGCTGTAATATTTTATTTAGGTGATTCCTACCCAGCTACTACCTAGCAGCAAATCACTGCAGAATACATGCTACTTAATCCACCACTCTTTGATCTTTAGGACTGCAGTCAGTGAGTGGATCACTAGATGAACCTAGCTCTGAAGAGATCTTGTCTCCAGAGATTTATGGCAGTTAACTACATTCCTTGCTCAGCCTACATGGCATTTTATTTTCTTTTATCCAACCCCCACAAATCCCTCTGCCTGCTACAGCAAATTCTTCTCTGTGCCATACAGAATCTAAAAGAAAGAATTCAAAGATGTGCTAACAGCACCAGGAAAGGTTTTAGAACTAGTCTGTTGCTGTACATCTTATATTCAGATTAATAGGGGAAATAATCACACACAATGTTAATAAATAGATGGATCCTGTGCTCATAACAGAGGCTAAACTGGGGGGGGAGGAAAAAAAGGGAAGAATAAAACTATCTAATATCAAAGGATGGTTTGCATTTGAGAACAGCAGGCTTAGCGGATGCAGAAGGAAAATCTTCTCATGGTATTTCTATTCAAGTCCAGCCTCAGCATAAGGTGACCACATTATGTATTTAAAAATGAAAACCTCCCATTTTTTCTGAAGGAAACTTTATCACAAGGATTATCTACAAAGGCTACACAGAAAGATGTCACAGCAAGGGATAATGTGCCAGACTGGATAAGAGCAGCAATAAAGGGGCTCCATGATGCCCAGTACAGTCAAGATTCTGAGATAACAGCCTCTTTGTTCCATAAATGTTTCTCCATAACGCTCATTGCTGAACTACCAGAGCACTTTCAAGTCATGCACTAGGCAATATGACTAACATCTGTCATGTTTCTTTCCTTTCATCTTGTCCCCAGGGGCAGACGCTTGTGCAGTCACAGGGAGGGGGAGTTAATTACATCACATACATACATTTGTACGCACATACATCCGCACCCACGCACATATGCGTCGATGATACCTCTTCGTTGCACACACATTGCATTATTTTGGGCTTTGTCAGTAAAGGGAAGAGCTAGAAGATGTACTTTACACAACAGTAGGGGTGGAGATTTGCCACACATTTAGAAGCAGAGATACATTTCTTTGAAGTTCTGAAACTGAAAGGTAGCACACTCAAAACTGCATCCCACAAGTAAAAGCCAAACATTATCTTAAAACACACAAACAAAATCAGCTCTCCTCCAAAGTTTCAGCTCAGAATGCCCTTCCCTTTTCTCTAAACAAACAACTTTCAGCTGCAAAAAGCAACCCGAGATGCGGCAAGGCAAGAGCTGTAATGGTGTTCTCTTCTAAAGCAAACACTCCATGCTTTTATTACAGTGAAAAATAATAATGGGATACAGAGTGTACATGATGTAAACACCTTTAATGCAATTCTAATTTTATTGTTGCTTCAAGATCACAGATTGTTATGGCAACTAAAGAGGGAAGGGGGGGGAAACCTGATCGCAGCATTAATTTGATATTGGATTCATTTGTTCCACATTTGTGCTTCAACGCATGCATAATAAACAATCCTAGTTACAGAAAATTAATAATATTGAAGCTATAATAATGGCATAATGTAATATCCACTTAACCCTCAACTCTGGGTAAAAAAAAATTAAAATAAAAAAGAAACAATAAATTCTTTCTGAGGCTATTACAGTTCCAGCTACAATACAACTTGCATTGCGTTCAACAACACGTGTAAAGCAAGGAGGCCAATTTTGAGAAATGCCACTTATCAAAGCACTAAAAACTGCAGCTGTGGCCCAGTGTCCCAGCTATAAACTCTGGGCAGGTGATTGAGCAATGACAGTAGAACCTGCTCCATTCCCTCAGATGAGATATGGCCATTTAAAGTACCAAACATGGAGATGAATTGCTCGGCACTCATGTGCCTCCTCCCAGGGAAGGACAATGTGAGCCTTGCCTGCAGCCCTGCCTGGATGGGGAGGAGGCATATCATGTGCTTTCTTAACCAATTAATTTAGTAGTAGTGGTGGAATGTTGAGTTCTATGCAAGTGGTCAGACTTAACAAACTCAAAGGTCAGGTCTTCTGTGATGTTTTGGATGTTACCTGCCCCCCCCACCCCCTTATGAAATCACCCAGACTAGACTCAGCCAAGCTGGAAATTAGAATGGAGCTTTATATTTACAGCTTAGCACAATATACAAGCAGATATTTACAATCTATACAGCTATAGACAGAAATAGACAAGTTAAAAAGTAATACAGAAACACAACAGCCCTCCCAGAAACCAGAGTCCCCAGGAGGGGCTCTCAACCACCCTTCCACCTCCTTTCCACCCCTCTACCTTATCCCAGACTTTGCCTTACGTTCAAGGGAAGTTTGGAGAATCAGCCAGGGGGGTTACGAAGCAGACCGATTAGCTACACAAACAGCAGATGAGAGAGAGAAGTGCATGCAGCCAGAGCCAGAGAGCAACTCTGTTATCTGTGTTTGTGTTCTTGTTTTCATACATCTCAGCAAGCCTATGAGTGAAGTAGACATCACCACTGTTTCATTCTTACAGCCTATATCTAATTCCTCTCACTAAAATATCCCAATTAGGCTCACACTAGCACACAATGTAAAGGGTTAACGCTCCTGGGGGAGTGGTCTTGACCCTGACCCCAGGTCCTCCTCACTCCTCCCCAGGGGTGGGTCTGAACCTTACTCCAGGTGTAGTGCTTAGCCCACTCCCACTTCCTGTCTAGCCCCCTACAAGAACCAAGGAACTTTCTGTTTCTTTCTCTCTTGCCCTGCTTCTCTGCCTGCCAACACCATCTTTTTATTCCTGCTGCTCTTTCTTTTACCATATGGCCATCCCTCCTCAAGATGGACAAAACCCATTGCCATCAAACTGGTTGTGTGTATATATATACATATAATCTCATTTTTCATTCCTTATACCTCTTTGTAACTCCCCTACCTCAAATACCTTTTATTTATTGTTAAAGTTTTCTCTTTTAACTTCCAAATCAAAGTGAGACTATTTATTTGGGTATGTTTTACCTTTTCCTCTCTACATCTAATTCCTTTCTTTCTAAAAGGGGGGGAGAGAGGAAGGCATCCTACAATTGTATTGTTTCTGTTAGCTATATACATTTTGAGTCTCTGGGACATTTAAACTAGAACTGAGACACTCAACAGTTCTATGATTCTATACTAAACCATGCTAATTGAGCTAGGGTTTGGTTCCTAAGCTCAGACTGTATGTGAGAAATCTTACTGCAGATAGGAAGCTCCCCAGTATGGTTAGGGCACTTCCCTTAGACGCCATAGACTCAGCTCAAAACTCTGCAGTGTCCATTAAAGTCAGAAACTCAAGTACACATATGCTACATCATCTCACTATCCACAAGGACTTGGGCAGCTCCATCCATGATAGAACAAAAAAAAGCCCAAAAATCTTGTCTGCCATTTTCAGAGAAGTAGGCTTTACTTGCACTTTTTTTAAAGAGGTAAAAGCAGTAAGGCAGGATGGGGCCTTATGGTGAGAAAAAAGGAACACCCTGTGCTAGTTTGAGGCTAACAAGGATATTTTAGTGAGAGACAACTGACTAATAAATGTAGAAACCAGTATGTTCTGTTTCCAGACAATAGTTCCATTCAAATGTGATGATTGCAAATCTTCTAACTGGTTTCAGGATGTGCAGGGTGTAGGACCTTCCTGGGGAGGGAGGGGATCTGAAAGCTTTCTCTTAATGAATTTTAAAGTACTGTTAGCTTTAATCACAGCCATTAGGGAACACTGAAGTATTCAGATGTCATTTTTTTTTTAACTGACATCCAAATTAAGTTTTTCAGGAGGCAGAGGGGATCTAAGTACTTTTGAGGTGCTGCAGCAGTTTCTTAGCAAGTTGTGGAGTAAACCCACACAGGGCCCTGTTCAAGCATGGTCTGTCCATGAGCATAGAATATCACCTACAGACATAAAAAACACTCCTCAGAGATGGTTGTTTCAGAAATACCCTGAAGTTGGGAAAATGAGGACGGGGGAACAATCAGAGAGATGATGAGCTCAGCTCAAATAAAGGATATCATAGAATCAACCAGGTTGGAAGAGACCTCCAAGATCATCCAGTCCAACCTAGCACCCAGCCCTGTCCAATCAACTAGACCATGGCACTAAGTGCCTCAGCCAGGCTTTTCTTGAACACCTCCAGGGACGGTGACTCCACCACCTCCCTGGGTAGCCCATTCTGATAGCAAATCACTCCCTCTGTCAAGAACTTCCTCCTAACATCCAGTCTATACCTCCCCCTTGGCACAACTTGAGACTGTGTCCCCTTGTTCCCTTGCTGGTTGCCTAGCAGAAGAGACCGACCTCCACCTGGCTACAGCCTCCCTTCAGATGGTTTTAGACAGTAATGAGATCACCCCTGAGCCTCCTCTTCTCCAGGCTAAACAACCCAACTTCCTCAGCCTCTCCTCATAGGGCTTGTGTTCCAGGCCTCTCACCAGCTTCATCGCCCTTCAGATCTTCACCCAGGCTCAAGTGTGTGGAACTCCCTTGAGTACTGTTTTTATGTTCCAGCCAGTAAGTGACATATATATATATATACATAAAGTTTGTATGGGTAGGAAGTGGAATATGTACATTTACACATGAGTATACTCACACCTTCTCTTATCAACAGGTCAAAATTCCACCTTTTACCCTTCCTGAGAATAAAAACTAGCTGCAAACCTTTAAAATTTTCTACTAACTAGAATACCCATTCTGCCCAGAAGATCAATAACTCTAAAGCACAAAAAGATTGAAGCTACTTAAACGAAGATTCTTAAGGGAACCATATCCATCTCTGATAAAGGGGAAAAAATAAGCTGCTTCAGAGAAATGGAAGATAGAAGCGATTGCCCTCCAAGGAATGTGATATCTACAGCTTACCCAAACATAATTCTGGAGGCTTTGGGGCATGAAGTGTGGTTTCACTTTGAAAAGGACCCATTATTAATAGTGTCATGGGTTTCTGGGATTACTGTGTCTCAGAGGTTTATTGTATGTTCATTTGCTCTGTTTACTAGCAAAATATTTCTCCTCCAGATTCTCATCTTCCAGGGCTGTAAATGTAGCTTAGGATCTGAAAGTCAAGATGAGCTCTACCAGGCTCATCCATCAAGAGTAATAAAGTGTCTCCTGGAGGTTACACATGGGTAAGCAAGAGCACAGCCTGACAGCGGTGGGATTACACCGTGTGTTCTGCAATTAGAAATTAATGATCAATTCTTTCAGATGAGGCAGAAGATAGAAAAGGCTCCAGTTCTGCTAGTGCACTGGGCTGATGGCAGTGAAAATGGCATACTCTTCCTCAGCTAGAAAACAACTCAACACACAAAGCCATACAGGCTTACACAGGTGGGAACGTGACTTTTCTACCACCATCATTTTGAGAGGAGTAGGTTTTACTCATACATTTCTTTTTGAAGAGGTGAAAGCAATAAGACAGGATGTGGCCTGAGGGTCAGAAATATGAACACCCTGTTAGCGCAGAGTAAATTAAAACATGAGAACCAGTTTCGCGCAATCAGCTAATAAATGTGGAAACCAGAAATTAGTTTTGTTCTACTTGCAGACAATAGCCTCATTTGAATGTGAGTCATAGCACAGCATTCAGAAGCATCACCCTGTGCCTGGGAGCCAGGTAAAACCATGCTTTAGTCTATTTGTTCCAAATGTATCTCTATTGTTCTTTCAGTGATAAGAGTAAAGGCCACAGGTATCTTCACAAAGAATTCTCAGAGTCAGCAGTGCTCACGTTTACAAACCATAAACAACCAAACTCATTTCAGCAGAAACATTGTCACAAAGCTACCAGCTTCCAGTTTCAGTATTATTTAATTATTGCCAGAATCTTTGCTTCTGGGTTTTTTTTAAGCTTATTTCTGGCTATTCATTCTTGACAAGGAAAATCAATGTCATAAACTAAAACCACATATTGTGTTAGCCGTCGCTGGCACTTGGTGCATGAGATGCAGCAGTAAATTCTTAATTAGTCAGAGTTATAGACACATCTTCTTATCTTCTGTACTGACCTGTCATCAGTCACTCCAAAGCATGGAGTCACAGATTTTTAATTTTCTTGGTGATCAGGGGTGATCAACCTGCAACCTCTGAAAAAAGCTTCAGTTTCTCCAAGACAGGTCACCTCCAGAAAGCTGATCACACAAAACCTGCACTCAGGCTTACACCTTGCACAAACACAGATCTGTAAGTTCTTCTGACCCACCAGTGTAATGTGTATTAATTGACATGTCACATTGAACTGTAGGAATTCATTTGCATGGCTGAACCAGCCATGATAGGAAATTGAAACCTGACAAAACCTCAAACACCAAACAGGGTGGAAACAAAGGGGTTCCCACAGAGGAGAGCAAATTAGGTAAGACAATAATCCTTTCTGAGCTTACAGGCCAGGAATTGCCTTTATGTTTCGTAAATAAACATGTAATTGCTGTTTTGCTCATCCAGGTACTTGAATAATGGTGTGGGGTTTTTTTCTTTCTTTAGCACTCAGACTATCATCCAAGGCTAACAAGGACAGGCTATTTGTGCAGAAATGGAAATATTTGTCCTTCATAGTTCACTTCTCATTTGACATTCTTTACTCCTGATTGTTCTGCTTTAAAAGATAGAAGCATCCAGCCATGGAAAAGCAATAACACCCAGCAACAGAGGAAGCTGATGACACAGCACAAATGTTGTGCTTTGTGCTTGGTGCACAGCACTCTGCAACACCATGGGAGCTGAATCCAAAGGGGTTTTTTTTTTTTTGCACAAACCCATTTAGCAGATTCTTCAGCATAGCAAACATACTTAAATGAAGATCAGTCCATAAGCAAGGGGTAAGCAATTTTGAAAAATTATTACACACCTGCTCCCATTGGGATGTTGTAGGCACTGAGACTGGATCATGAATTCTGTCCATGTGGTCTTGAAAGGAGGAATTGACCTTCCAGATACTATCCTTAGTCTTCCTCTGGAAAAATGACCACTTAGATTGGGAGTTCCCATGCTGCTTACAACATCTTGTCTTCTTTGGCACAATCCAAAAGTGCCTCCTGTAATAAAAAGGTCAATGTCCTGGTCAGGTAGATAAATAATTAGACATGACAAGTCTGCTTCCCAGACACACTGCAGCATAAAGGATCTCTTTATGTGATTTATAAAGGGTAGAGTCTCTATAATGCTGTTTCCCATTATCCTATCACTGATCTCTGCAGGGAGGTTGGACTAGATGACCTTTAAAGGTCCTTTCCAACCCCAAGCATTCCATGATTCTGTGATCTTTTTCCCTACCAACTGCTGATGTTTTGGAACTAGAAAGCACACGCTGAAGGAGAAATAATCCCAATAAGGATTCTTTGGCAGTTTAGGCAAACTCAGATGTTCTCCCTCATCCCTTCTTTTCACTATGAAAAATGAAACTTTTTAGAAGCCTTTTCCAAGCAGAAAACAGAGTATCAGCAGGGTCTTTCAAACTCCCCTCACCTTGGCATTTTGCAGTACTGCTACCCAGTATTTAATGATGTAAATTCAGATGTGATTTTTTATTCTGGTCACTATTGACCACAGAATGTAATCTCTGATGTCTTTTTTATGGTATATCTTGGGTGACATTGACTTTTGCGAAGGGAGAACAATAAAGCAAATACAATGAGCCAACAGAAGTCTGCACTTGTTCATCTGTGAGATCCCAGTCATAAGCAGCATAAAATAATTATAACTTTCAGTTCTGAAGTTGATTTTTTACAGTGATTTTGAGTTTTTCTTGTTTAAGTTTGTAATCTTTAGAGTATTTTTCTCTTTCAAGTGCTTTTCTTCCTATGATCTCTCAGCAACTTATAGTGATTAAAGGAAGCTCCAGTACACTCTCATATGATAGAGAAGACAGGATTACAGCAGTTTCTTCTTCAAGAAATGAAAATTGCACTCTCATAGCCACTAGGATAAAGTAACTGATGATGAATGTTAACTTTAAGGGCTACTGGGGATCTCTCATTCCACTACTAAAATTCAGCCACTCATAAGATGAGAATGCAGCTGCCACCTAGCCATCTGCAGCCACATGAAAAGCAGTTCAGAGGTGGTTGTTTCAGGCTTGCAGTGCAACAGAAATGGTAGTAAAATGTTGCTGGCATTCAACAAAGGTAATTTCCCTAACCTGAAAGTTATTTTTATGTGGAAATTAAAAAAAAAATACACAAAGGAAAACAAAAATAAAGACATTTTTAAAGTACTTACCTCTTTAAGTTATGAATGCTTCGAAGTAAAATGTTTTCACCAAGCTGAAATGAAACATTTAAGGTTATTTATTTAGAACTGTCATCATTTGTGTTGGGATTTAATCCATTTCAGAAAATGCTTCTAGATCTGCAGTGTTTTCATTCATTTCATCATCTGCAGTGATTAACAAGACAGAGATGAGCCCAAAGAGATACCCTACAGATGGGTATGAAGAGATATCCTACATCTCAAAGAGCCTGGAGACCAAAGAGATGAGTCTGACACAGACTGGAAAGAGATGACAAAGGCCAGTAGCTAACTCAGACCTCCCAAATCCCACTCTGGTGTCTCTTTTTTAACTTCCCTTTCTAATATTATTTCCATGCATTCACTATTGACAGACTCAGCAGGTCGAGCTGTGCTAATCTGCATGGCCAGACATGATGGTAGGACTTTCATTCCTGATGTTTCATTCTTTTTTTATATATAACTGGTTCAGGTTTAGACTGAAAATAAATGAGCAAATGATTTGTACTTGATGTGTTTGGCATTCGTTACCTCACCCAAAAGGTAGTTCAGGTGAGTTTCCTGGCAAACACAACCTGTTTTTTTTAAAGACATAAAAGCCATTATGCAAATTTTGGAGCCAGAGGACTCATTTCTCCCTGAGCCTCACAGATACAGCCAGCTCCACTGAGTGCATGGCTGCCCTGATATCACACTGTTCATGTCCTGAAAAAAAACAAAGGCCCCTGGCCATGGTTAATGTGGCACAGATTAAAGACCTCCTTTGCTAGGCAGCCTTCAGCCAGCATGGCAGAGCTCCTGCTGCCTGAAAACAGTTGTGCAAAAACACTTCTAGTGACCCAGGCAATACTTAACCACGCAATGGACTCATAGCCCAGGGAAAAGACCTCTTATCTGTGAAGAGTGTGTGTGGCAGGATCAGTTTTAAATATGCTAAGACCTCTCTTAACATAACCGAACATCACAGCTTGAACCTCTCGGCCACGATTTCCAGGTCCTCTGAATGTCATGCTCTGGGTCCATGAGGAGGCCACACTTACCAACCATGACCATGTTACGCAGGGGAACCCACTGGAGAAATAGTGCATCACTTCTAAGTGATAAAAACATCTTCTCTCACCCTTCCTCTAGCTGTTAAATAGATATGCAAAAAAATTAACTGCTCGGCACAATCAACAAGTCCTGGGACATGTCCTTCTCTGTGGACATGAGACTATGACTCCTCTGTGCTTTGCAAGCTCTCTGGCACATCACCCAGAGATGAAGCTGTCAGCTGTCGAGTGCATGTGTAGGAGACATGCTAGAAGGCATCGATTTTTATCCCCTGACGAAGTTTCATGTACCAAGTCTCCTGCGAAAGGGAGTGAGACAGAAATAAAAGAGACTCCTCAACACATGGCAAAAATCAGGTTCCCATCTCTCCCTTCAACTGAGCCCAAAAGGGTGTGCAGCCACTCAGCCCAGCACGTGAGACAGCTCCACAGTGGAACAGCGGCCATGATGAGGGAGATAGCCAGCTTCTGCCCAAGGTGTAGGGCTGCCGGGCTCCCCGTGAGACCATACTGGTGAGCTTTCAGTGAGCCCATCATGATGGCCTTATGCTTGTCAGAAACTCAACTGGCAGTTAAAAGAGGCTTACCAGGAGTCACAGTAGACTTCCCACTATTGTGAAGATGGCCATGTAGTCTGTCCTGAATGAGTGGTGGATTCAGACCCTCCAGGTCAGTGAGACTGGGAGAAGAAGGAAGAAATGTGCTTAAAGTCTAATTATGGATTTAGATGTTCGAAGCTTTTATACTGAATGGCTTTCAGGTTCAGGTGCAAAGACTGACCCTCTGGAATCTCAAAGGAGAGGCTATCCTGACTGATGGTGGCCAAAAGACGGTGGTTTCTCCTTACAGATGTATCAGAGTTGAAACAAATAGACAGGGTGAACAGTTGGGATGGGTTTAATCTCCAGTCTCTACATGCACATGTGGTGGAAACCAATCAGCATAACCCTGGTGCTGGCCCAGCCAGCCTCCCTGTGCCTGTGGAGATCCAGGACGGTCTTCCGTGCCTGTTCACCCACCCTCAGCCACAGAAAATGTCAGGACGGGGCAAGATTTCTTAGTGAAGACGTTAAATGTGGCTGTCTGGGAAAAGCAGAATCCAGATTTGGCAACCCTGGGCTAGTGGAATGTCTTCAGAAAACACCAGAGGAGATCATAGGGACTGAAATAAGAAATGTGCTGACAAGAAGGCCAGTGGATAGGAACTGATGGAGAAAGTGATCTGAGGAATGGACAAACAACCAGTCAATCAAAAGACAAGGAACCACTGGGCAAAGTAAAGGTACAGCAATTAGGCAACGGAGACAGCAGGGAAGTCAATATGATACAGTACCTTATAGGTAGGGTGGGCAGTCATGATCCCACCAGGAAGGTAGGGAATAGGGGCAGGTTCCTGCATTCAGGAAGGCTCAGGCTCTGGGGCAAAGCAAATCCCTCTCAGGATGTGTTATTTGAGCTGAGTGTGTGTGTTCCTTTGGAGTAACCACACCACTTCCATTAGGTGTTGAAAGAGTAAGAGCTGAGCACAGAAGGCCCCATTTTCTGCTCCTTCCAAGGGAGGAAACAGAAGAAAAGGTTAAAGGCAGCTCTTGCCCATATAGCCTATAACAGGCCTGTGGTGGTCTCCAGAAGGTTGTTTGGGGCTATTTGAGCTCTCTCTGGGCACAATCAGCCTGAGCCAGCTTGGTACAAGGAACGTGTGCATACAATTTGTATGACCTTCTCAGCTCATCTTGGGTCAGAGAGGAGGTGAGTACAGCACAAGAACTTCACTATTCCCAGCCATTACAACAACAAACGGGGAACATCAAGGAGAAAAAAAGAATAAAGGAAAAAACAAACCAAAGATGACCTATGACATTTGGCATGGCATGTTTCCTGACAGATTAAAAATGTCACCACCAGCTCCCCATACACCTATCACAGATGAGCTGGCAACTGCTCTAGGTCACAGCCAACCTTTGCTGAACCCATGTTGGCCCACAGAATTGACCCTTCCTAGCACTAAATCCCTGTCCACATGTCCTCCTGCCCTTCCCACCGCAAGCCTATGAGTTTATGGAGAGAGTTTGCTCCCTGAAAAGGTAGCAACAGGTAAAACAACACTTTGTATTTTTGTTGTTGTTGTTGACTCCAGTAAACAGTTTGAAACCAGAAAATACATTTTTTTAAAAAGAAGAAAAAAAAGAAGATGCCAAAGAGCCTCCCCTAAAGTGCACAAGAGTTTAAAGTTTCTTTTTCGAGGACTTCCTAATTTTCCGCTGCTATGCCAAATTATAACACTCCAAATAGAAACAATACCATCAGGATCATGAAAAAGCTTCTGTGTGATCTCAAACTATTCTTGAGCAAGGCCTAGTCAAGAAAACTTCTTTGTTCTTGCTCAAGACAGAGCTAGAAAGAACATGATTTAAAACTATTGTTTGGCTTGGCCTCGTTACTGAACATTAAGAATCTTTTTTGGTGTGATTCACAACTGTTTTATAAGTGTATTGGCTAACAAGAAGGAAATGATACGAAAACTTTTCCTTCTGCCACAGATGGCTTTTCAGGGCAGTAACCAAGGGAAAAGCAGTACAGGGAAAGAAAACTCGAAACAAATTGCATTTTTTTAAAGCTGCCAAAATAATTGTCAGGATTGTTTTCAACAAATGGTTCCTCTCCAAAATATCTTCCTGAAAATGTTTTAAAAACAAGTTTTCAATCATTAAAACCTACCTTCCCCCCCCCCACCAGTTTCTATTTCCAAAGTTCATAAAGCTGGCAAAGGAAACCACTCTGTTCATCCATTTCAAGAGGAATGTGATTTTTGCCACACAAGTCCATGTTTGGGACATTTGGCTTCTAGCTCATGGCAGCTCTGAGAGCCACAAGGCGCTGCTCAAGACATTCCCACTTCTCAGCTGTGTGAAGATGCAACAGCATGAGCCCATTGTGGTATTTTGCTCAAACACCGAGACAAAGAAAAAATTATACTGGACAACAATTAACAGGCTCAGTGCAGAAGAGGAGCCAGGACGTACACTCAGAGCTGGGTGAATGGAGATGGTTGTGGCTTAGAACTGCCATTGACCAGCTTAATGTTAAGGACACACTGAATCATACAATAGTTTGGGTTGGAAGGGACCTCCAAACGTCATCAAATGTGTTGTGTGTCCCCCAGCCCTGCAGTGAGCAGGGACATCCTCCATCACACCAGGCTGGCCAGAACCCTTTCGTGCTTGATCTTGAATATCTCCAAGGATGAGGCCTCAATGAACTCCCTGGGCTCCCTGTTACAGTGTTCCACTATTCTCATGGTAAGGAGCTTCCTTATAACGTCCAGCCTAAATCTACTCTTCTCTAATTCAAAACCACTTCCCCTTGTCCTATCACTACAGGCCTTTGTAAACAGTCGCTTTAAGGCACGGGCAAGTTATTAGTGTTCTTCCCCAGGTTCAAGGAATTGTCCTTTCCTCTCTGTTTCTTCCCCTCTTAAAGCTTAAAAAGGGAGGAAAATGTCCTTTGGTGCCTTTTCGTGCTCCATGCAAAAACCAGCAACCACTCTGTGGGGAGAGGACATGGGATACTCTGGAATGGGTTTCCCAGGGAGGTGGTTGAGGCCTAATCCCTGGAGGTATTTGAGGCCAGGCTAGATGAGGCTCTGGCCAGGCTGATCTAGGGTACGGTGTCCCTGCGCGTGGCAGAGGAGTTGGAACTAGATGATCCTTGTGGTCCCTTCCAACCCTGACTGATTCTATGACTCCCACAACATCCCACCAGGATGAGGGAAGAAACAGCACAGCATTTCAGAGATGGCTTTCCTTGGGCAAGGAACGTTTTTAACTTTCAACACCTAAAAGCTGCAATTGCTTTAATCTGAAGGAGCAAAACCTTCAGCCTTTCTCCTTTGCCCCAGTGAAGTTTCACTGGAAACAAACATACGAAGTCCAGCAAACGCTGCACGTTTTTAGTATGATTTTTTTGTTGCTGTTGTTATCAACTGGGGGGAGATGGTGAAAAAAGAAGTCTGAAAAAATAAAATTGCCCACCTGTCTTTTCAGCTCGTGGGTGTTGAGACTGCAAAAAATATTAACAGCAATGCCACAATGGTAGCCAAATTTAGAGCAAGTATAGTATTTTATATGAACTAACCACATCATTATGCAACTTTTAAATGACTGAAATCAAATTATAGTGACTTCAGATGGAAGAGTTAGAAAAATGCATAGGCAAGCACACATCTTAAGCAGGCAAACTGTGTGTCAGACAGAGACTATAAACTATATTTTTAAAGTGCAATGAGAGTAAAATGTTCCTTAGAACAGCAAATCTCTATGAGCTCAATTAGACATTTGTTAAGGAGGAGTTTGAATCTGGGTTAGGAGTGCATTGTAATGAGGCCAATGTAAAATTATTACATAGTTTATTAATTATACAAACAAAATTCCCCCCAAACTAATTTACAATTAACACACAGAGGTTCTATTATGTGGTTGGTAAAATTATTTGGCAGAATGTGTATGTGTATATATATATATATATATATACATATATATATATATATATATACAGTCCTGTGGAGAGGGACCTGGGGGTCCTGGTGGGTAACAAGTTAACCATGGCACAGCAATGTGCTCTTGTGGCCAAG
>WAAF01018279.1:405702-441555 GCA_013400475.1 Tricholaema leucomelas
ATGATTTAGGACAAGTTTTTAGAAAACGTTTCTAACTAGAGAGTCTTGCAGCACAAACTGCCGCTGAAAGGTTACGCATAAACGTTCACAGACTTGAGTAAAGAGAGTTAGGTTACTCACTGGTGAAGAGTCTCGATATTTGTGTTCCAAGCATAAACAGGAAAATAACTAGTCGTAGCCACATGGTGGATTTCCAGTGGTAATGATGCCATGGGGATCTGCGGCTTGTTCAGTCCACATTGAGCACGTCGGCTGAGAAGGCCCACGGACACGAGAGAGCTCTTCCGCGGCTCTCAGGGAGTCATCGGGTGGTCAGCAGCCACCTGGGCAAAGCAGGGTCCAGGTTTGCGGGCAGGAGCAGTCCGAGTGAGTGCTGTGTATAGCAAAGAGTCGGCCCTCGGGCTGGCGCGGCGAGCTGGAGCGGCGGGGTGGCAGGTCCCGATGTCGCTAGGCCCTTGCTACGTCGTTACCTATATCCGGTCTCGGCTGAGCTCCAGCGGTAGCTGTATCCCGGCCTAGGGGCAAGCCGGTTTCACTCCCTCGGCTCGATCAGGCAGGGTCAGGGCTGCCGGTCGTAGGCAAGTCCCCACTTCCGCGCGATGCGAAGTGCAGTGGCACACACAGGCACGTCAGGCAAACAGGCAGCAAGCAAAACAAAAGCAGCAGCAGCATACAAACAAGTTTGATGGGGTTTTAAGCACTTTGACGAGCGTCTTTGAGCAATAGCAACAGATAAAACCACCCCCAGAACCAACCCTGAATTGTATCTCCAAAAAAGGCAGATGCACAGACCTAGGATCGTGACCTGCGTTTATCACAAAACAAAGCAAGCTGCAAAACAAGGCCAAATATGGGGTCTGTGATAGACTGAGAGGCGCCAAAGCTTTTGTCTGCTTTCCCGCTTCTTCCACCTGGGAAGAAGAAGCGGGAAGGGGGGGGCAAGGTGGGTATTCAGGCAGGTGTTTAGGGCATGTCGTGGATATGTGTTCTAGGCATAATCTGGACCTTCCACCACACCGTTCGCAGGCTGAGCTCCTAAATAGATGCCAAATTTCACGTGTGTGCACACATATTATAGATCACAGGATCACAGATGTTAGGGGTTGGAAGGGACCCAAGGAGATCATCGAGTCCAAACACCCTGCCAGTACAGGATCACACAATCTAACACAGATCACAGAGGAACACATCCAGACAGGCCTTGAAAGTCTCCAGAGAAGGAGACTCCACGACCTCTCTGGAGAGCCTGATAACTACCAAAAAAACCCTAACCCTTAACTTCATTAACCATTGCATTAAATGATGCAAAATACTGTATCAGTGTGTGTGTATAAATGTATGCATGCAGATATATCTGTCAATTTCTATTTTTTTTATATGTGTGATGGTTTGGGTGTTACCTGCCCCCCCCTCCCCCCCCACACTTTGGAAATCACCCAGACTAGACTCAGCGGTTCTGGAAATTGAATGAAGCTTTATATTTACAGTTTAGCACAAGATACAAGCAGATATCTACACACTATACAGTTATGTACATAAATATACAAGTTAAAAAGTAATACAGAAACACAACAGCCCTCCCAGAAACCTCAGTCCCCAGGAGGGACTCTCAAACACCCTTCCACCTTTCCTTCCACCCCTCCACGTTAACCAAGACTTTGCCTTATGCTTCAGGTAGCTTGGAGGGTCGGCCAGGGGGGTTAGGAAGCAGATGGATTAGTCACACAGATGGCAGGTTAGGTTAGAGAGAGATGCAGCCCACAAAGCCCAGAGAGCTACTCTGTTTTCTACATTTATGTTTTTGTTTTTATACATATCAGCAAGCCTGTGAGTGAAGTAGACATCAACGTTGTTTCCTTTTCACAGCTTGTAATCTAATTCTTCTCACCAAAACATTCCAGCTAGCTCCAGACTAGCACAATGTGTTAGACCATGCACACATATCTATCTGCATATCAGGGTAGGGTGTCGCTGCCCATGGCAGGGGGGTTGGAACTAGATGATCCTTGTGGTCCCTTCCAACCCTGACCGATTCCATGATTCTGTGCTATGATTCTATGTTGGCAGAGTCCTGTGCCTCATGCACACGACCGATCCTATTTTGATATAACAGAAGACTTGCAAAATAGAATGGCAAAGATCTGGAAAAAAGAAAACAAATGAACCCTGCTGCAAGGACAAATTAGCATATTGTGAGATCCCTGCAGAGGAAATCAAGCATTTATACATTTCAGCCTACAACGTCCTGCAACAAAGAGATCGCTCCAGTTGCCCGCAGCCATGTTTTTAAAGATGAGAAACTAATTAGCAACATTATCAGCATATCTTTATCAAAAAAAGCCTTTATCTTTCCCAGGTTGAAGAATGCTGCGCGCAGGGAAAACGTTGACTTTAACAACGTAATAAGAAGGCCTCAGTGGGTTCTTAGCATTATAACAACAACAATCACGAGAATAAAAGATAAGACTGATTTCTCTTTTTCCATAGCGTTGGTGACAGATCTCAGGTACCTGATATCAGTCTCTCTTCCTTTGCCTAGGAGTAAGAAGATCTTAATTTCAGGCCATGCCAGTTTAATGAAAATATGTGGGGCCTACCTCACCATGGGGTATAGAGGTGTGGTGGTTTAGGTGTTACAAGCCCCCCCTTCCCCCTCCCCTTAATAAAATCACCCAGACTAGACTCAGCAGGCTGGAAATTAAGGAATGAAGCTATATTTACAGCTTAGTACAATATACAGGCATATATACACAAATATATCCAGTTATATACAAATTAACACAGTATCCCTCCTGGAAACAATCAAAGTCCCCAGGAGGGCTCCTGACCCAAACCCCTTCCCCCCTCCCACTTTCCCTCCCTTCAGAAATAACCAGATCAAGCCATGCATATCTCATGTGATAAATCTGGAGATCTGAGGTGAGATGTCAAAAAGAGACAACAAGGAGGTTAGAGGGAAAAAAGAGGTTAGGTGGATTAGAGAGTTAAAGGCAGAGTCAGCCACAGAGAGCAGATCGCCAGAAAGAAGGCACAGCGAGAAGTGAGAGCTGAGCAGTGTGTGAGAAGTGAGTGTCTTATCTATATTTTGACTAGTTGTGTTTCTCAGCAGAAGAAAGATATAGGGCACATGTTGGTTTTTTTTTCTTTCTTCTCACAGCTAAGGATTTAATTTCTCTCTGTAAAAAAATCAGTTAGTCTCAAAACAGCAGAGGTATGTGAGGGCAGAGAAAACCAGCCTTGGTGGAGTCAAGAGAAGAGGTGAGAAGAGATCCATGAGCAAACTGTCCTCAGAGTTGCACAATGGGGTGAACCTGCAGTCATGTACACAGTACAGATAACCCAGGGGCAACCAGAAAACCAACCCACTCGTAAAGAGCATTTTCATGCTGGAGAAGAAAAAGCAATATGGTGTCTTCTCTCTTTTCAATGTGATGAATATGGAGGAAACTTCATCCACCAAAAACCCTCACTCTCAGCAAGTCATCAGAGACCTCCAAAGTCCAGAGACATCAGGAATTTTTTAGAAGATCATAAAATTTGCAAAGAAATGTCAGTATTGAGGATAGAGAAACACAAGCACCGTTAACACACTTGGAAGAGCAGCTGGCTTCACGTGGCTTGTGTTTTCTGCTTGGTATTGTCAACCACCATGGTTTTACCAAGAAACTCAATAAGTGGTGCTGGTGTTGCTGGAGTTGTAGGCATGTAATTTATTGTGCATCACTGGAACAGTCAAGATTTTTACCTTGTATATACATCTACTTAAAAAGAAGGCAAAAGTAGTTTCGTGGGATTTTTCTGTTTGTTTGTTTTCTTTTTTTAATTTCATTTTTAAGCCATTGTTGGAATTTACAGGAATGGAAAAAAAATATGCTGGACCTGGTGCCACTGAGCACTTGATGGCAGAGGTATCTACTGTGAGTTTTAAGGTTTTATAGGAAGAACCTACTTCCAAACTGTGCATACCATGAGCTGCAGAAGTCAATGTATTCAGTGCTGAAGGGACAAATTATTCCTGCTGGAATGTGGTCCAGGGTAGTGTAGATAACCAAATAGAAGGTTCCAACAGCTGGATTTGGGAAATATCACCAAAGCCTGAAGAATAGTGAAAACACAGAAGTATCTTCTGAGGGAATGTGTGCCACTCACTCCTCCTGTCAAGGAAATTGCAGAAATATTTCAGTTGACAAACAGACAAATACACTCCAGGAAAAGCACTACCATGGATGACAAACACATCACATGGAGGAGCAGTGCCTGCTGCAACCCTTTACACAGTGTCCTCCCTGCTCTGGAGCAAGGTGATTCACTGGAGGCAAATAACCCCCAACCCATGCAAACTGACACATTTCCTGCAAAGATCCCCTTCCTCAAATCTCAGAATCAGGGATAGCCCTCCCAGGAGAAGGAACAACATGGTTTTACCCTTCACCTCCCACCCAGCTGTGCCAGGAGAGATGAACCAAAGGCAACTGTGAAGGTTTTCCACCAAGACAGCAAAAGGTAGCCAGTCCTCTGGACTTCTGGGTGTTGCATCACCTGTGAATTGAGTAAAATGAGTCTGCAAGGACTTATTACTGCCAAAAGTAAGTGTAGGTTCTGTTGTGATTTCATTGCTCACACAAAAATTAGTGGGAGCCACCAGTTAAACTGAACCCACAAGCAGTGCTGCCCACAGCATGGCCAGGGACAGTGCAGGGACTCAGCAAAATGCACAGATTTCTTCACCAGCTCCTGTGCTTTTGGTACAGCAGCCCAATGGCTGTCCAAAAGCTGAGTCTGGAAAAGGTGGAAGAGATGAAGGGAGAACAGAGCCATATGAATCGCTGTAAATCTGTGTAGCATCTATATGGTACCCAAAATGTTTTCACTGTGAAAACTGGATTTAATCAAAGCATCCTCCAAGCTCCAAACGTTTGGAGTGTTTTATCATCTGAAAAACAAATGAGGTGGTGGATCAATATCAGAGCTCAGCTCTGAGGCACTGGATTTAAATGACATTGCAGGATTTTGATGCCTGGGCTCCCAGCAGAGCCAGCAGAGCCCACAAAGCAAGTCAGCTCCACTGAAAGTTGAGCTTGGAGCATGGGGCTGGCAGGCAGGACATGGGACCTAGGGAATCGGAGCATGGTTTGGGTTGGAAAGTCATGGGCAGGGACACCTTCCACTCAACTAGGCTGTTCAGGGTCTCATCCTACCTGGTCTTGAACACCTCCCAGGAAGGGGCATCCATAACCTTTCTGGGCAACCTGTTCCAGTGTCTCCCTACCTTTACTGCAAAGAATTTCTTACTAATACCTGGCCTAAGTCTCTCCTCTTGAAGCTTCAATCCATTCCTTATCATTCTATCACTACAAGTGTAAAAAGTCTCTCCCCAGCTTTCTTGTACTTCCCTTTCAGGTACTGGAGGGCCCCTATAATGTCTACCCTACGTCTTCTCTTCTCTGAACAGCCCCAGCTCTCAGAGCCTGAAGAAGACCTCTGCTCTTCTGGACTGACATCTGCATTGAGTCAAAAAAATCAAGTGCTTACTGCCTGGTCTGCTCTGCTTCTCTTTAGACTGACTTTATCTCCACTGAAAATACTGGAAACTTAAAACCTAAGTATATACATGGACACCTAGCCTTGGTGTCACTTTAAGCTGAATCCCACCCTGAGTGGTCAAATTAAAAGGACAGCTCACCCTTTGTTATGCATCTGCTTTATTGTGCAAATTTCCATTTTGACCATGCTCAAAGATGAGAGAGGAGCCACAGAATGAAGACAAATATCAGCTAGGATGGCCCCCAGCCAGGAAACTGACAGGCATCACTAAGAGATGGAAACAGTTCATGGTGATGACCAAAGCAGCTCAACAACTCCTGGAGCTGCCCAGAAACTGCAGCCAAAGCTGGCACAAAGCTGTAGACTTGCAGATACAGGATGTGACTTCTGGTGAGGTGAAAGGATGCCACTGTTGAGAACAGTCCCTGTCAACTGCACAAATGGCTTGCATGGCAGGAAGGCTTTTTGCTAGTGCCCTATAAAGCTTGGAAGATTTACATTTCCTCTTATCTTTCTGCTTATCACAGAGCTCTGGTCTCCCGAGCAGCTGAGGACCCACTAGTCACCAGCTCAAGGGTTCAAATACAGTCATTTGCATATTCCTGCTATTGGGTGTTTGCCAACAGGATTATGAAGCACTTGTACAAAACCAGAGTCATTCTTCCTGGTGAGTCCAAGTATGCTACTTGGGGTCATCCGTAGATAACGCTGAAGAAAATGTCCATTAAAGAGCGAAGTGCCTGAGAGGTGTAATATTGTTGAGTAAGAAGCAACAGCAGCAAGGACTCTGCTGAAACATCACCTAAAAAACTTTAGCACTTCCAGGAAGGCTGAATCAGCTGGAAAAGAGGTAAGACACATTTTGAAAAGATAAGCAAATTTTCAGAGGCATAGAAAATACACTGTGCCCAGGTGGCCAGGAGAGCCAGTGGCATCCTGGCCTAGATGTGGTGTGGCCAGTAGGGCAAGGGAAGTTACTCTTCTCCTGTATTCCGCACTGGTCAGGCCACACCTTGAGTACTGTTTCTAGTTCTGGGCTCCTCAACAGAGATGTTGAGATACTGAAACATGTCCAGAGAAGGGCAACAAAGCTGGTGAGAGGCCTGGAACACAGCCCTATGAGGAGAGGCTGAGGGAGCTGGAGGTGTTTAGCCTGGAGAAGAGAAGGCTCAGGGGTGACCTCATTGCTGTCTACAACTACCTGAAGGGAGGCTGTAGCCAGGTGGGAGTCAATCTCTTCTTCTAGGCAACCAGCAAGAGAACAAGGGGACACAGTCTCAAGTTGTGCCAAGGGGGAGATATAGACTGGATGTTAGGAGGAAGTTCTTGACAGAGAGTGATTTGCCATTGGATTGGGCTACCCAGGGAGGTGGTGGAGTTGCCGTCCCTGGAGGTGTTCAAGAAAAGCCTGGATGAGGCACTTAGTGCCATGGTCTGATTGATTGGACAGGGCTGGGTGATAGGTTGGACTGGATGATCTTGGAGGTCTCTTCCAACCTGGTTGATTCTACAGCTCTGTGAAAGCTTGAAAGCTCAAGGAAGCAAGAACTACCAAGAGACAAGGCAATAGTCTTGAAAACTATGCTGCAAAAAGGTAAGGGACAATCTGTTTTCTGTCTCCAGGGCATAAAGGACAAGAACTAATGAGATTAAAGTTAAGAACAGGGAGATTCAGTTTATATACAAGGGAAAACTTTCCAGAGGTTGGGATAGTAGAGAACTGGAATACATTTTTCTGACAAGGTGAACTCTACATCATTTAAAGTAGGTTTTAAACAGATTTTTTTAAAACAAGGCAAGAGAAAAACAGTTCTCAAGAATGCTAGTGGCATAGCTGGTCCTCTTCCATTCCTTCCGGCACTATAAATACCTGTTACAATTTGTACCTGCTCTTTGCAAATCCTGCTTTTAAACGTGCTGCAGAAACAAAGACAAAACAAAACAAAAAATAACCAAAATAAAAAAGTAAATTTGAACAAGGGAAAACTGCAAAAGGAATATTAAGAGGCTTGTGGCCCTGTAACCTTTGGATTTTAGAATAACAAAGTCCACGATAGGTAGCCATTCGCAGTGTTGGGGGTTTATATAGTCTAATAGTGATTTACTAGCAAGCTTCATGGTTCTTCTTGAAATTACAACTGACTAATATTTATCAAAGTATTTATAAGAATGATGCCTGAGTTTGGGAAAACAAAACAAACCAAAAAACTTTCTGCATGTCCCAAATGGAAAAAAAAAATCTGCTCTGAGATTCAGCAAAATTTTGCAACTGCTTCTGCATGCCCTGTTTCAGCACCTGGTTCATACGAGTTATGGTGAGCTAGGGAATATGGACTCTTTCAGCAACCTACTCACCTATTTCGATGCAGATCTTCACTTCAATAAATCTTATTTCTCTTACAGATAGACACAAGCACACACATACACATGGAGATAGTGGAAATAAAGAATATTATTTGAGATGGACCCAACAGATTGGATTAAAAAAAAAATGAATTAAACCAGCAACAAACAGCCCTTGAGTACCTATGTGCCAAGTTTAATCCCCTCGTTAATTAAAAATGGCCGAATTATAACCCCCTTCAAAAATTAGGTTTACAGTGGAAATGCCAACTGAACAGACTCTTCGTGTAACAGCCCTGCTGGCACCTCCAGAACACAATCGCAGAACGGCAAAACATATTGGCACCTCCTGGATGTGCCATTGAAATATTCGCTCGGTGCCGTCTCTTCCTGTTAATTGCTGTGTGGAAAGTGGTCCCTGTACAACCTCTTTATCTGTCTGCTTCAGAAGCGCTGCCTACCACCACGTGCACTCGAGGGGCACATTTGGCCAGGCTGTTGGGCTCGAGTGCCAAGCTTGGCGAAGTCGCCTGGTCCATCCTACCCTAACCGCAAGCGGCAGCTGGATCACCACTTGGCTCCTAGGATGACACCTTGGCTCGCTCTGCTCTTGGCTGGTGTGGGGCTGTGCAACAGCTTGCACGCCTCGCTGGGCGGGATGCTTGCTCCCACTGTCCCTGCTGGGCTGGCTCAGCAGCCTCTCCTTGCTGTTCAGGAGACGAGTGCTCCTGAGGTCTCCACTTTACAAGCTTTTCTCCTTCAAATATCAGCGTGACGCTAGAAACCTGCTTTGAAAATCAGTTTGCACTTCCATGTATTGCATCCTCTCCTGTCCCTCTGTTCTGTTTTCCACTTAAATCAAGAGCTTTATGCAGCTTGGTTACTCATAACTATGATTTCTTCAATGCCTTGTAGGATGCAACAGCACCCTGGTATGAGCTACTAAAACCTGTCAGGTAAATTCAGGCTGTAGGGTTGCTTCTGCCTTCACAGACAGATTCCCTGTATGAATTCAAGATCAGGGGTCAGACCTCCACTGGAGCCATGCCAATCCACACCAGCTGTCAGCACAGCCACAGAAGACCAAGTATTACTGTTCCACTTTGTCTCATCATCACAATTGTCAGCTCAGGCTCCACCACAGAATATTTTTTAAGTGGTGACAACAGAAAGAACAGAAATATCAACTCTTGGGTTGACCTTTGCAAAGTCAGTATGTAAAAACTTCTCAGATTAAACATGTTGGGAAAGATATGGTGGGGGGGAACCTTCAATGGGGGCTTGGGGCAGGGTTGTTTCTTTGTTTAATGAAGGACTGGCAAAAGACTGATACTGCACATGTGGGGACGGATGGGACCAGACAGGGGATGGACACGATGGGACTGGGGGTTCACGTCAATTGATTTTCTATCCTGGCTTACTAATAAGAACTCCCTTGAATAGGAAAACCACCACAGAGAACAAACCATCTCCTCCTGAATTGATTGTATTTACTGTAAAACATGCAAGCAAATGAAATCTCTGATTGAGAGAGAAGGAGAAAGCTTTTAATCCCACTCTATGATGCTTGTGAGATTGACAAGTCTAGAAACACAAATGGAAGAGTAATTATACAAGACTCACTTATGTTGCTGTTCAGATTTACTCTTTCAAGTGTAGGAAGGCAAAAGCAACAGAAAAGCAGGCTTGGCTTGTTATATCGCTTTCTTTACCTGTTGGAGCAAATTGATCTGAAATCTAAGTTCAAGGTGTACCAAGCTACTTAAAAATGTTCTCCTCTTATCTGTGGCACAGTCACAGCATTATGGACTCCTACCAGACAAAAGGAAATATAAAAGGAAGAAAATAGCAATTTGGGGAAAAGTCATGTTTTCATTGTTACAAGTCATGTAGCTCCTTATGGAGGGAAGGGTAAATGAGTATGCTACTTGATCCCAATTATTTTAAAGTTATAGAAGAAATCCCTAGAAAAAAAAAACCACAACTATTAAATCTGAATTCAATCAGTAAACAAAAGCAACAGAGAGAAAGGAACACTGAAGTGTCTGGCAACTTACGGTCACCAAATATTAGAAAAACCTACATCCAGGCTTTGGGTCACACTTGAGCTCAACAAAAATGCACTTCTTTAAGGGCTCTTGAGGACACTGTACTTTTTAATTGGACTTGTACATCCAATTTGAGACCTAAGTATCCATCACACAAGGCACTTTTATAAAAAGCAGCATAGATAGGATTCATTTTTTGCTTAATTCAAAACATCCACACTGGAGACATCTGTGTCTTACTGAGCCTCCCATCCTTTGTAACTGTGAAGAGAAGCAGGCATTTTCACAGCACACTCAGCTGACCTATTTTAGATATCAGCTCTAGGGCAAGATGAATCATGCCTTGAATGTGCCAATTTCCCTGTGGTGCCAAAGCAAGACTAGACAACCAGTTTATTTGCTCAGATGAATCCCACGTGGCTGGGGCTGATAGACTTGTGCTACAATCTGGCTGAATGTGAACTGTCTCTGGTCCCAAATCTTACATCAGCCTATGGAGAGTCCTGTGAGTTGGAGATAGTAGCTTGGGCAGTTACGCAATAATTCAACGATACTGGTACCAGACCTGTCTTGCATCTCGTTAGATAAAAAGGAAGGAAAGGTAGAGGAAATCAGCTCTGCATATACCTACCCATTCACATACCTTCAGTGCAGTAAAGAAACCATCACTGCTTTGGCATTGCCGTATGAATGTGAAGGGCCATGTGAAGCAAAAGAAATGCAAAAGCAACTTGGCCAAAGTCAAGCATGATGAATGTAGGACTAGAAGCTATTTCTTCCAGTCCCACTGCTGCTAGCTCAGTATTCACCAGCTGAAAGATGATCATTTCTTCTAAACACTTTGTTGACCTTTGGAAACTTTTCACTCTCTTTGGGGAATTTGGACCTTTGTGCTTTAAGGGCAAACCAGCTACAAGATGCCTTCAGGAGCTTGAAGGCCTGTGCTTTCTCTTGGAACTATTGCAGGAGCAGTCTGTGGGCCGCAGCGAGTGAATGTGGGTGTGCTTGGTGGATCCTTAGAGATGAGTTTGAAACGAAGAAGCTGTCTCTGGACACCATGAGTGAGTGCTGCTGTAGTGTGCTGACAGTTGTCGTGGTCTACTAATGAATCTGGTTTCCTGTGAGAAACGAATCACCTAAACTTTTAAGTTGTCCATAGAGATTTAATTGTATAAAGCTTGAATCAAACAATAACAGATTCAGTCTAGTTCCAGCAGCATTGGTATGGTGGTTGGTATGGATCTTCAGGGGAAACATTTTGCATTTTTAGATTTTGATTCTGAGTGGATGTATATTAATTTCCCAGGTAGCAGTATCAAGAAAATAATTTACATTCTACTCCTTTCTCCTTTGGTGAGGACTTTTTCTGAAAGGCAGCTTTACAGGTAAAGAATCAGATTGCACAGGGACATTGAATATTGAACAGGAACTTTCCTTACAAATTTTGTTTCCAACAGGGCTTAAGAAAGATAACAAGAGTTTTATGACTGATTAAAAAGCCAGCACTCCAGAGTCTGTGTATGTAGGGTTTTGGCATGATTTCCGTTATGGTCATAATCAGCTGCTTGCCCATTCCAGCTGCTAAAGCACAGTAGACAAGACTAGAATTCCAAATATTATTCTCATCACCATGGTATTCTGTGCACAGATCCCCAAAGGTAATTAAAGAAGTTTGAGGCTCTGACTCAAAAGGCCAGGTCCATAAATAATTTCAGCTCTCACAATTAGGTGACATTGTTTGGAGACTTTTGTATTGCAGAGAGTGAATCCAGAAGCTGCCTTGTCTTCGACAGACAGGGAAAGATCAGGGCATCCAGATAGGCAATGGAAAAATAGACCTCACAAAAAAACCCAACATAAAACCCAAAACACCAAACCAAAAAAAACCCCAAAGCCAGCACACACGCAGAGCAAAAAGTCATGTTAGGTCAAGCTCATAAAAGATGCTGTGTCTGCAACCTCACCTCTCTTGGAAGATCCTCACCCAGGCTTGCAGAAAAGCAACTTCCATCTCCTCTGGGTCCTTGGATAGACTCCTCCTGCTCTCCTGAACATTGGTGTTAAACCTATGTTAAACTTAGATGCAACCTGCACACAAATGACAGAAGGTGACTTTTTGGTCAGCACCTCCTTCACTTCCAAAATTTCCCAGGAAAAGCTTTAATTGTGGGCTGATGAAGCAAAGACCCTTTGCTGTGCTGAACTGTTTGGTTCAATATTCCCATGAACATCCTACATTATATTCTATACATCAGCTCAAACGAAACAAGGTCCCTCTTCCAGGAGGTGGCAGAGGAAGTTCTGAACCCCTCAAAGATGAGGTATATGAGTCACACTGGTATACACTTCCATGCTTTCAGAAAGGGTGATTCCATGACTTTCTTTGAGGAGTTTAATCTTGTCAATGACTGTTTGGTTTGCTTTGAGAACTGGATAAGCCAAAGGGCTCTTGGATTATCTAGAGCTCTCAAATGTAACTAAGACTTCAGATTGTAGCTTTTCATGCTTTTACTCAACACCAAAAAGCATGACAAGACTTAAATAATGCAATGAGACACATAATCAAAGGAAAAACCTCCAGAAATGGGTGGTAGTTGGAGATAGCTTTTATGTATTGTCAGTTTATATTTTACTTGCATTGACACCACACCTCACTTTGCCTGGTAAGTCACTTCTGGACACTCTTCTTACTGCCTTGCATGCCTAACACCTGGTTCCATCAGATTTCGTGGAATCATAGAATATCAGGGCCTGGAAGTGACCTCGAATGATCATCTGGTCCAGCCCTCTGCCAGAGCAGGATCACCTAGAGCTGATGACACTGGAACACATCCAGACAATTCTTGAATGACGCCAGAGGGAGAGTCCACAACGCCCCTGAGCAGCTCTGTCACCCTCACAGTGAAAAAAAAAATCTTCCTCAGGTTCACATGGAACCTCCTATGCCTCAACTTCCACCCATCACCCCTTGTCCTGTCGTTGTGTCCCATCCTTCTGGCAGTCACCCCTTACATATTTCTAAACATGAATAAGATCACCCCTTAGTCTCCTCCTCTCCAAGCTAAAAAGCCCCAGCTCCCTCAGGCTCTCCTCATAAGGAAGATGTTCAACTTTCTTAATCATTTTTGTGGCTCTGTGCTGGATAGGCAGAGCCTTTCAAGAGGCTCCCTGTGCTTCTTGAGCTGGGGGGCCCAGAACTGGACACAATACTGCAGATGATATACACCAGGGCATAGTAGAGGGGAAGGAGAACCTCTCTCCACCTACTAACCACACCCCAGAATGGCGTTGGCCTTCCTTGCCACAAGAGCACACTGCTGTCTCATGGCCATCCTTCCATCCACCAGGACTCACAAGTCCTTCTTGCCCTTCACTGTTCTCCAGTAGGTCAGTCCTCAACCTATACTGATACTGCACCCAGCTTGGTGTCATCAGCAAACTTGCTGACAGTGCACTCCATGCCTTCATCCAGGTCATTGATTAATACTGGTCCCAGTACTGACCCCTGAGTTTTCTTTAAGGGAAGGGAGTGGAGAGCAATTCACAAAGATTTATATCAGTGGTTAAAGGAAGAAACAGCAGGTTGTTTCAAGACAGAAAGGGCAGCACTGGAGCCTCACCTGGTTTTCAGGTCCTGCAGTAGCTCATACAGCTGTTTAAGGCCAGGCCTTTAGAAAGTCACCACCCCCACATAAGGAATAAAAGAGTGGCTTTGCCTGAGGACCAATGCTGTTTGACCTAGACTTCCATCCTAAAAACCAAACAGCAATAAATAGTTCTTAGAGTGTAATTTTAAGTACTTTTAAAGATGGCACAGATGGCATTTTTCAGTTGCATGCTTACTCCCTGTAAGGTCCTGCAGCTCCAAGTTTTTCCTTTCTGTCTGCTCCAAGGCTGAGTTGCTGGTGACCCATTCAAGGTTCCTTCTTAGTCCCAAACACAGTCAGCTAATTGCCTTCTGAAGAAGACTTGGTCAAGCTGGTTTCTCAGTAGTGAACCTCTTTCTTGAAATTGCAGCCCTAAATTATACCATTTGCTGTAACATACAATCTATGAAGAAAATGAGAATAAAAACATTGGGAAGAAGAGACAAATACTTCTTACCTCAAGTCCTCTTCTGTTCCTGACATCTTCTATCAGTCTGACAAAAAGTTGCTTGTAAGAGCCTCTTGAAGTGAAGAATCTAATATTCAATCACAAAAAGATTAGCCTTTGACTGTACTTCACTCCCTGCTATACTAACACAATCAGTGTGGGAAATGTTATCCAGTAAGAGGTTAGGGAGCGGATGGAAGACCAGGTGATACAGGAGACCTAAATTATAAAGGTTTCTTTTCCATGAAACATGACTTGTATTTGCTTCTAACTTTAGGAAGCAGCAGTACTGGAGATGAAGCACACAGCTTGAGATGTTCAGCCATGTACTTGAGGGCAGGTGTGCTGCTGAGTCACTGCTTACAGCACTCCCATCACGCTGGGCTCAGGCCGACCTGTGAAAAGGATACAGGAAAACTGGGATTACTTTGGAGAAGTTAATTCAAAACTACAGTAGCCTGTACACACCATGACCAAGGTGCTACAGAAGGCTGAAGAAACTATAGGAGACCTGGGTGGAGTCTGGGCACTCAAATGTAGGAGTGCAATTCACAACACATTTATCACCTGGGGATTCTGAAGGGCCACAAACACCTAATTTTTTGCCACTGTAATTATCCAGCTATCTGGAGTTTTGCTACTGCACTCAGGAATGCTGTCATCTCAGCAGGACTCTGTGAGTTAGCACCTATGTCATGTACATGCCTGTTGGGATCTGCAAATTAGATCTGTCTGTACTTATGTTCCCCGAGCAGTCTCAGCTTTTCCTTAGGTACGAAGCACAGGAGAGGATGTTTCACACAGATTCTGTCTCATGACCTAGAAGTTGAGACACCGCTTACAAAATGGGAGATCAGACATACCACCTCCTAGCCCAAAATTCCCTTGGCATGGGAGGAAATTCAAGAGAGAGCACCAGATTGTTCAGTCTACCTACAACAGCTCTGACCCTGCACTTGGGCTTTGTAGTGTCTTTATAGGAATCACAACTGTGATTATTATTTTGGTTCTGCACATTTGCTACCTCGGCAGTTAAGAGAGGGGTCTGGTTTCCTACGACAGAAGCTGCCCTTGCAGGATAAATACGTTGTTTTTGTGAAGTGCACTGTCACATGCTCTCTCAGTGCAGAAAAAAACAGAGCTTGTGGCTTTGCAAAAGAGAACTGATGATGAGCACCAGTAAATCTCCGACTAACTTTTTTCCCCCCTCGCCTGAAGTTGTCCTTCCTGGAGCTACAGTGAAGGACATTTGATACATACACGTGTCACCATTACTTACGTCAGTAATCCAGCAATGAGACCGTGGGATTGACATGATGGCCACAGGGCCTGAATTTAGGTCACATACAAAACGAATTAAAAGCTTCTCCTTATCTCAGTGCAACATCTCTCCCTCATCCACATCCTTGTCTGGCACAAAGACGAGGAAAAGTAAGCCACTGCTTGCTAAGTGACTCTTACGCACAATAACTCCTAAATCAAGGTACCAGATTACATTACATTGGTTTAGCTACAGTTCTGAATTGTGGTTGTCCCCATATAGTTACTGCTACAGATCTCAATTGCAAGGATCTGTCTGTGAGCTTATCTTAAAACAAGCAAACAAACAAAACAAATAAACAAGATTCTCTCCCAACAACTGGGGCGGGAATGGGACACAGATATCACAAAATTTGGACCAAATCCAAATCATTGGCTTGTACAGGATCAAATGCTTGATGGTACCTCTGCCTGGGTCATGCTCTCCTCTTCACTCTTCTACAGTGTGAACTGGGCAACAGAGAGATGGCTTTAGGCTGAACAACAGACCGCAAGCAGACTGGATTCCAGAAGAATAGAGGGCTTTGAGCAACCTGATCTGCTTAAATATGACTCTGTTCACTGTAAGGAGGTTGGACTAGATAATGTTTAAATGTCCCTTGCAACCCAAAGCATTCCACAATTCTATGAATTCTAAGTGTCAGTTGAGCCCTCCCCCAAGATGGTGCACATATACTTAGCGTGTTAAGGATAAAGTGAAATAGAGGAAGAGCATTCCTAGTTAGGTTTGTCTCTTGTATTTTTGGTTTGCCTTTTCTTTTGTTCTGGATGAGCTCCTTAAAAGGTTGCGAAAAGAGGCAAGTAGCACGTAGGTGTGTGTACAGAGGTATAAGAGTAGACCATGGGGAGATGGTAGGACGGCATGTCCTACCTAAAGATATCTGCCTGCAAAAGGAAGAGGCTGCACATTAGAAGCATGTGGACAGCAAAGAGTGTGCTTGTGTGTCAGTGTATAGAGGTAGGAGCAGGTGCTGGACATCCGCAGATGCCAGGAAAGGCAGCGAGCCAATGTCAAGTGGGAGGCTACTGGCAAGGTGAGCTGTTGAGACCTCCAGTCCCCTGCTTTGCTTCTGCAAAAATGTAAGCCAGATCAGGGTGGTCAGGACATGCATGCAGATGATACTCAAATGGAGGATTTCTCCTCTCCTCAGCATTTTAGGGTCTATTAGACCACGGATTAAGACAGCCAATTCCGGCACGCCTTCCGTTGCACTTAAGTCTATTCCATAATTGCCGCGAGATAGAATTTGGCTTTAAACCCATCATTTTTCATCCCAGGGACAAAGCTTGTTTTCACCCAGTGTGCCAAGGCATTCTATGAGATTAAAATTATGTCTGTCTCTTGCAAGACTGTCAAGATCCTGCCTTCAAGGGTCTCTTTCTAATTCTTTTCAGAGGCTGCCAGCCTTGCAGGGGCATAGTACTAGCTTCAGAAGATGTGGGGTGGAAAACTCTTTTTTAAATGGTTTTTAAAATCAGAGGCAGAGAGGAGGCTGTTTAATTCCATACAGAAAATCGCTTCTTCTTCCTGCCAAGCAGCAGTGGGAGCACAGACCTTGGAGTTCACGGTTCAAGAGTGCAATCATCTGACACGCAGTCATTGCCAAGAGGGAAAAGGAGAGGAGGCCAACCTAGGTAGAGACTCTGCAACTCTGACCTTCCAAGAGAAAATCCCAATTTGCAAAGCTATCCTTCAAGAACCTGTCTCCACTGATACTCATTCCGTTCACCTTCATCTGGACAATCAGAAAATAATGATAACAAAGGTATCAAGGCTGAAAAGGTTGGACATAAGCTTATAAGACTGAGGAAAGAAAAAAGGGGCTATTCCCACTCCAGCAATAACCTGAAAAGCCCTGATGAATATCTGTTGGATTTTGGAAGAAGATCTAAAACTTTGATTTTTCAGTCTCAGTATTTAATTATGAGACTTAAAAATGCAGAGGAGCAGAATGACAACAACAAAACTCAGACACTCCCCACCCTGGGATTAATCTCATGCCTGGCATTGAGAAAGTCACCAAATGACAGACGCTATTGTGGCAACTCATGTTGGTGACATGGCAGGGATTAGGTCTTAATGCACTCACCAGTGAATTCCCACTAGTCAAACAAAGTACTCTGAGGAGAAAGACATTCAGAAACACTCAAGGTTCGTGATTATTTATCAGTTGGCTGAAGTATCTGGAGACCAAAGAGAGCATTATATATCTTAGCCAATGAATCATCTGACGGTGAACAGTTTTGCATTCACATAAAGCAAAGTTTCCACTAAGAGTTGGAGGGAAAGGGTGTGCAAACAGCTCGACTTAGCCAAGGTAGCATTAAGATAGCATTATGAGGCCAAAAATCGTTGAAGCCAATAATAAACTGTGATTTCAGTCAAGCTCACTGTGACACAAGGAAGTTTCAGCAACATAAGCAGCAAACTCGGAACCCCAGAAGCCATTTCCAATTTCAAATTCCAATTCCAGTGCTACCATCTTTAATTAAAATTAAGGATATTTAAACCACCCCATTTATTCTTCCCTTCTTGCCCTGCACTTTTTTTTTTTTCAGGATGCTTTATGCAGCCACCTAAGCAGCTTAAAGACTTCGCCTTTCATTAGCTCACATTTTGGCTCTCCCACGCTGTACAAATGTTGCACCATGAAAATACCATGCTGGAGAACAGCTGAACAGAACTTTGTCTCAGCTGACATTTTAAAGCATTCAGGAAACACCGATTCCAACTAGATTTTTCCAGTACTCTGTAAAATAAACCAAAATGCATTAAATGATTCAGCCACGAATGGCTTCTGTTCATCCATTAGTGGATAATAACTCCAAAGTGTAACGATTAACTTGCAAGTGCAGTGTGATGGCAAGCACCAGGTTGGTGGCAAGAGATAGCAATAGGAGACAAAGCACTCAGCGTTTCTAAGAAACCAACCCGAACAGCTTGTAAACTGTTAACAATAGTTGGGTGTTTTTTTTTCCCCTGTCATACTTAAATTTGCTTTGCATCAGAAATTCATTGCTGAGGAGCACTGTAGACTTTGTGCTGATTGTTTACCAAGTCATGGAGTACTGCATCCAGTTCTGGAGCACCCATTACAAGAAGGATGTGGATGTGCTGGACCATGTCCAGAGAAGGGCCACGGGGATGATCAGAGGGCTGGAGCACCTCACCTGTGAGGACAGACTGAAAGAGTTAGGGCTGTTCAGTCAGAGGAAGAGGAGGCTCCCAGGTGACCTTCTTGTGGCCTTCCAGCATCTGAAGGGGGCCTACAAAAAAGCTGGGGAGGGACTTTTTAGGCTGTCAGGGAGTGACAGGACTAGGGGGAATGGAGCAAAGCTGGAGATGGGTAGCTTCAGACTGGACGTGAGGAGGAAGTTGTTCAGCATGAGAGTGATGAGAGCCTGGACTGGGTTGCCCAGGGAGGTGTTTAAGGCCAGGCTGGATGAGGCTGTGGCCAGCCTGATCTAGGGTAGAGTGTCCCTGGGCATGGCAGAGGGGTTGCAACTAGATGATCCTTGTGGTCCCTTCCAACTCTGACTGATTCTATGAGTCTATACTGAAAAACATTTCCTACAAGGAGAAAAAGAAACTTAACAAAAATCATAAGGCCCTGAATTTGATAGCACCCTCCTTGCTGGTGCAGTCTCCCACGCTGGATTTGGTCTGTTCTTGATGACAAACATAATTCCTGCATGAGCCAAGGGAGATAAGGACCCCTACAGCTCCGAGTTGCTGTCAAGCTGGACTGCATGCAAGTGATAATTTAGCACTAGCATTTCAGGATAGAAAATCGCTGTGTATTTTACTCTCTTGTAACCTTCTCTTCATTTTAAACTGCCTTTTGTATGGTAATTTGAAATATTTTCCCCAGACCTTCTGTCTTCAATAAAAGTTAGACAAAGCCTGGATCATCCTGTAAGCTTGGGAAATGTTTTGCTGCGGACACGTTTTTAAACAAACATCTTGTTCGAAGGTCCCAGCGGACAGTGTTAGAGTGGGATATGCTGCTCTAGCTCTTCACGTTTCTACCCAAATCTCTCACCACATCTCTGAGGCTGCTGCGTCACCTAATGTTAGCACGTGCAATTTAGAGGGAAAAAATAAAATGGGGAGAGAGAGAGAGAGAGAGAAAGAATGTGCTGAAATAACTTGCCCACAGCAAAATGCAGAGAGAGCTGATGCTAGGGCTGGGAATTAGAACTCAAATGATTTCTGGTATCCAACCCCTTGCATAATTCACTAGGTCACAGTGGCAGTATTTAAATATGGGACTAATTGAATGTTCACATAGGCACTGTTGCTCTCACGGTCTAGCCTGATGCAAAGTTGGAGAGGGAGAAGGGTACAGAGAAGAAACTGAGGTCTCTGGAGGAAAATCCAGGGGGAAAAAAATAGCTGGGAGAGAAAGCTGCTCGGTCCTTCTCCCATTTTCTCAGTGACAGGTTAATTCTAGATGACAATCTAAACGTCTAACAAAGTCAATCTATTTCACTGGGGAAAAATAAACCATCTCATCAGATCTCCACTGACATGGGCAAGAACAGAGAGTTCCTGGGCCTCGGGTGGGTTGCTAGAAGAGAGCACACTGGCCTCCCAGTGGGGACATCTCCTGAGGAGTGTGACCATGCACTCAAGGGTCATGCTGATCATCCCTGAGTTACCATGAATGGTTATAAGCAAGAACAGATGAGATGATAACAAATATTAATGTGAATGTTTCCAATGGAAAATCCTCTCAAAGGCCCAAAAAACAAAACCAAGTTGAAGAAGGGAATTATAGCTTCCCCTTTTCCTGAGCTGTCCATCTTACCCAGCAAAAGATTCCTCCTATTTACTGGGCAGATGGTTTTAGTCCCACCTGCTTCTGCTTTCTCCTAGCTCCTGAAGGGAGTGATGGTGCTGTTACCCTTGCTTGGAAGTGCTTTCTCTGAGCAGTGAGCCTTACGAGCAGCTGGTGGTACAGAACACAGCTCCACTGAGCCACTCAGCTTTTGCGCATCTGTAAGCAGGCATGCTACAAATACTCCTATTCCTCCCTGCCAGAAAGCCAGAACTAGTCTTAGACTCCTGGTGATCTCTATCATTCTACCAGCACAGAAGAGGACTTGCATTGCTGACTTAACCATGTGGCTTGTTCCAGGGGATGGATCCTGAAGCAGTTGGAATTGGAATGAGTTGCCCAGGGAGGTGGTGGAGTTGCTGTCTTTGGAGGTGTTCAAGAAAAGCCTGGATGAGGCACTTAGTGCCGTGGTCTAGTTGACTGGATAGGGCTGAATGCTAGGTTGGACTGGATAATCTTGGAGTTCTCTTCCAACCTGGCTGATTCTATGATTCTAAGAATTGCCCAGGTATCTTTGCGTATCTGCCCTTATCCAGCATTAAAGCATGTTCTTCCCATGCATTTCTCCTGCAAGACAGCTTGGGATAGCATAAAGTTTTAAATGTTTTCTAATGTCCAAAGCAAGCAATTCTTCCTCAACCACATAGTATTCTTCAACCACCCATTAATTTATACAGAACATCTGGCCACCTTAGGACACTTGGAAAATGTTCTTCCAGGTATGCTTCCCACTGTAAGACAGCAACACCTGCTTTTCCTCCTGTGCTAAAAATACCACACATTCTCCATCTGCTCCCCTTTTCAGCTCCTCTGGGATCTGGCCTGTCTCCCAGGTAGTTTCAAAGGAGTGCAATGGTGAAAAGGTGAAGCATGTACAGATGTCCAGACAATGCAGCATAGCGTACTCCCCAAATGTGCTTGCTACTAATTCCTAATGGTTTTGTTTCCCAGTAGAGAAATTTATCAACCAGTCTTCCTATAAGCTCCCAGAAAGAAAAAAAATAATTTAATCCCTTTTTTTGGACAGCCCACTTTAAATACTTTTCAGAGCTGATTCAGAAGCCAGAGCAAATCAGTGGTTCCCATCAGGAAAGGAGAAGATTGCTCAGCTGGTGGTCTGCAAATCCCATCCCAACTCTTCAATCCCCACATAGAAGGGAGTGAAGAGTTGGAACGGGATGTGTAACTCCTGGAGCTTGGTAACACTTAAGGTCAGGGCACAGAAGGCTGTGCTGCCATTCAGCGAGACTTGGACAGGCTGAAGGGTTGGGCAGGAAGAAATTTAGTGAAATGCAACGAGGGCAAGTGTAGAGTCTTGCACCTGGGAAAGAACAACCCCAGGGAGCAGTATAGGTTGGGGACTGACCTGTTGGAAGGCAGCAAAGGGGAAAAGGATTTGGGGGTCCTGGCTGATGGGAACTTGAGCATGAGCTAGCAATGTGCTCTTGTGGCCAGAAGGGCCAGCACCATTCCAAGGTGTATTAGAAATGGCATGGTCAGTAGGTTGAGAGAGGTTCTTCTGCCTCTCTACTCTGCCCTGGTGAGGCCTCATCTGGAGTACTGTATCCAGTTCTGGGCCCCCCAGTTCAAGAAAGATGTAGAACTGCTTGAGAGAGTCCAGCACAGAACCACAAAGATGATTAAGGGAATGGAACTTTTCTCTTACGAGGAGAGACTGAGGGAGCTGGGGCTCTTTAGCTTGGAGAAGAGAAGACTGAGAGGTGACCTCATCAGTGCTTATAAATATGTAAAGGGTGAGTATCAGGAGGACGGAGCCAGGCTCTTCTCAGTGATGCCCAGTGATAGGACAAGGAGCAATGGGAGGAAGTTGAGGCATAAGAATTTTCATGTAAACATGAGGATGATTTTTTCCCCTGTGAGGGTGACAAAACACTGGAACAGGCTGCCCAGGGGCATTGTGGAGTCTCCCTCTCTGGAGATATTCAAAACCCACCTGGACATGTTCCTGTGTGATCTGCTGTAGGTGATCCTGCTCTGGCAGGGGGGCTGGACTGGATGAGCTTTCAAGGTCCTTTTCAGCCCCTGGCATCCTGTGATTCTGTGAAAAACTGAAATCTTCCAAGTCTTGTCCTCCCTCTAGAATAAATCCCTCCACTAAATCTGACCAAAAGAAAGAAAAACTCTGAAAGACAGACAGGCAGGCAGGCAGAAAGAGAGAGGAACTTTGAGTGTTCTGGTGTTTGCTTTGTTGGCCACAGAAATTTTAAACTTCTTTTCTTTAATACTTCATCCAGCCAAATGTATCCAACAAAATTACTTAAGGAAAACTTCTGATGAAAAACCGTTGCTGCTTTTGAACCCACAAAGGATTTACAATGTATAACTCACTGTGAGCAGGAGAGACAGGTGATCTGAACAAAAGGGAATGCTTAGTGTTTCTTTCATGCATCACCACACCGGGGGTGTCTTCCCTGTTCTCAGCCAGGCAGAAGTGATTTCTGTGCTGGCCAGAAGACTGGAAAGTCTGCACACCAGAGTTTCTGCCACACTGATGGGGTCATCCAGTTCTCCCAGATCTCTCACGCTCAGACGCTTGCTGAAGATGGGATCTCTTTATTGAAATGTAAGTCCTTTGTCTGGGCTCTGAAATGATTTAGAGTGGTTGAGCAGCTACTGACCAAAATCATTACAAAACTTGCTCATCCTCACAGGGTCATTTGGAGATCAGCACATACAACTTGCCTTTGGGCTGTCACCAAAGTAATAGTAATACACTCTGCTAAATATCTTTGCATGATGTGGCAAATCTACAGCCTGGAATTATCCTTTCCTCAGTGACAAATTCTAAACAACAAACATTTATAATACAAGTCTATGAACTATTGACTGTAAGAGAAAATAAATCCTTCAGCAGCACCAGGAGGACAGGGAAAGCTTCCCAGTACAAGTACTATTAACAGTGTGCATTAAAACGGCTACCCGAGACAGCTCTGGTCAGCAAATGCAACACAATCTTTTATGGAAAGGCTTCTGGGGAAAGGGAAAATCCTAAAATGCAACATAGGACATTTTTGTGGCAGCGTGGAAAGGTCAAGCACTCACAACCCACTCAGTCAAAACGCTGAGGGCATTGTTCCCTGTACCAGATGCAGAAGGAGGAACAAGTGCCTGCGTCCAAGCACAGGACTGGAACTGCATCCGGCTAACCGCAGCAGCGGGAAGTGGCGAGTAATTGCTTTCAGCCATACTCGCCTAGAACAGTGCGTGCTGCAGAGTGTCTGGAGACACAGTCAGCCAATGCACCTACAGCTGTGGTTTGCATTGAAACACTGATCAGGGTTGAAGGTCCTTGCACATGCCATCACACCTAGTACAGAAACATGCAGCGCTTTCGTGAGTGGTTGCTTCAAACACCACTGTCTACCAGCGGTCCCACAGCTCTGGAGAAGGATGTAAATAAGCCCAGCAATTATTATACAAAAGGTTTCAGATAAATGCTAGCTGAGGCATACATCCACCTACTCTACTAAAAATATTTACACTTGTAATAGGCAAAGAAATTATTGATTTTCCCCTAATATTTCATATAAAATGTTTCCTAGAAGAATCAACCAGAAATAACCTACCTAGGTTCACGATCCCAGGTAGGTAGGACAGGTCTCAAAATCATTCAAATTTTAATTCAGCTCCTGATGGGCAAGTGTCTACCTTATGGCTGAATCTTCCAAGACACTCAGACTCCTAGGTGTTTGAACACTGTGTTACCAGCAGCAGAACACTGGCCTCTGTAACACAAAAAGAAATGTTGTGAGACAACAGAATTATTCTTTAAGATCTGGTCAACAGTGTGGAGAAAGGAGAACTCCACTATCACATGGTGGACATAGCCCATGGCTAAAAAACTGTAGAGCTTCAGAGGGAGAAAGGGGGGAAAAAAAGGTTTATGTCACACAAAACCATGGGGCAGTTTAATTAAATGCCCAGGAGTAAATAATTTAACAAGAAATTAGCATTGGCCTCAGCGCTGAGAATTGTGCCTTGGTGTCATTCACTGTGTGTAGCCAGACATGCAGTTGACACAACCTTATTGGCAGTTCTTCAACCACAGTTTTTTTCAAAGCGTAAGAGAATTGTTGGCAATTGCACTTGGGAACATTACTTGTGGAGCAGGAGATACATAAAGGGTAAATTGTTCAAGCTCTTCCACCTGACAGAAAAACAAAACAAAACAAAACAAAACAAAACGCCACCACGGGAGACCTGTAAAAAGTTGTGCTTTGAGGGCCAACCAGATCCTGGGCTGCAGCAGGAGAAGTGTGGCCAGCAGGTCAAGGGAGGTGATTCTCCCCCTCTACTCCGCTCTGGTGAGACCCCACCTGGAGTACTACATCCAGTTCTGGAGCTCCCATTACAAGAGGGATGTGGACATGCTGGAGCGTGTCCAGAGAAGGGCCATGAGGATGATCAGAGGGCTGGAGCACCCCTCCTATGAGGCCAGGCTGAAAGAGTTGGGGCTGTTCAGTCTGGAGAAAAGGAGGCTCTCAGGTGATCTTATTATGGCCTTCCAGTGTCTGAAGGGGGCCTACAAAAACGCTGAGGAGGGACTTTTTAGGCTGTCAGGGAGTGACAGGACTAGGGGGAATGGAGCAAAGCTGGGGATGGGTCTCTTCAGACTGGACGTGAGGAGGAAGTTGTTCAGCATGAGAGTGGTGAGAGCCTGGACTGGGTTGCCCAGGGAGGTGGTTGAAGCCCCATCCCTGGAGGCCAGGCTGGATGAGGCTGTGGCCAGCCTGATCTAGAGTAGGGTGTCCCTGGGCATGGCAGGGGGGTTGCAACTAGATGATCCTTGTGGTCCCTTCCAACTCAGACTGATTCTATGATTTGAAAACAGACAAACAAACAAACATCCAGCTAAAAGAAGCTAATCCTCTGATAAAGAAAAATGCTAAAAAGCAGAGCAGAAAATGACAGAGTGTTTCAATCAGGCTGAAAATATAGACAAGAAATAATGGAGACTACAAAACTCAATGAGAACTTCGTAAACTTCAAGAACTATGCATAATAAAGAAGGCAACTTGAAACAAAGAAATCCCAAGTGACAGGTACTGCTTTGTTGTCAGATGTTAAAGTTAAGAATGTGAACACTGATATAAAAAGGCAACTTTGTGTAATTGCATTAGCAGGAGATATGAATCAGTGAGGCTTTTCCCAGAAGATTCTCCCAGGGACTAACTCCTGGCTCAATATTATTTAATAATTTATCAATGTTCTGATTGTTCATATAAAAACCTGCATAGATCACAGGTAGATGGGATGGTAGCAAATGATCAGAACCCAGTTTTACAAGATAAACTTGTTTGGAGGTTCGTTTATTGCTGGGCGTTTTGTTTGGTTGGGTTTTGGGTTTTTCGAGGATCACAGTACTGCACTCATCACTGGTCAGGCCACACCTGAGTACTGTGTCCAGTTCTGGGCTCCTCAATTCAAGAGAGATGTTGACTTACTGGAACGTGTCCAGGGAAGGGTGACAAAGCTGGTGAGAGGCCTGAAGCACAGCCCTGTGAGGAGAGCTGAGGGAGCTGGGGGTGTTTAGCCTGGAGAAGAGGAGGCTCAGCGGTGACCTCATTGCTTTCTACAACTACCTGAAGGGAGGCTGTAGCCAGGTGGGGGTTGGTCTCTTGTCTCAGGCAACCAGCAATAGAACAAGGGAACACAGTCTCAAGTTGTGCCAGGGGAGGTGTAGGCTGGATGTTAGGAGGAAGTACTTCACAGAGAGAGTGACTGGCATTGGAATGGGCTTCCCAGGGAGGTGGTGGAGTCACCGTCCCTGGAGGTGTTCAGGAAAAGCCTGGATGAGGCACTTAGCGCCATGGTCTAGTTGACTGGATAGGGCTGGGTGCTAGGTTGGACTGGATGATCCTGGAGGCCTCTTCCAACCTGATTGATTCTATGATTCAAGTTCCTTTGATTCATTCCCATTTTTATAGCCAAATACAGCCAATTCTTGAATGGTTTTGTTACCCACAAAAAATGACATCAACTATTGCTGAAGAAAAACTCACAAGCCAAACAGGTCAGTAATTTCCTATGCTTGCATGTGTAACAGGCACACACGAGCAGATCCTGCCTGTCTAGTGGTAAGTGATGACTTTACTAGGCGGCTGAAGTCACAAGCACAGATTGTACCTCGTATGACACATCTTCATGACTGTTTACTTCTTAAGGAAAAAAGTCCTTTCAGTCTCAGAGGCCAGAGACTTGTTTGGCCTTAGTGCTGAGAGATGTTGCTGAGTGCTTTTTTAATTATTATTGTTGTGATTTCTCTGAAAGAAGCCTGAATGAAGAAGTCTCAGTTTCATAGGAGGTCTGGGTCCTCCATCTTCAACAAGCCTTTGTTGGCATCTTCGTCCTTGATTTCAATGCTCCTTTATATCTGAGACCTCTGAACCAAAGCTGTAAAGAACTTTCAGAGCTACAGTAAGTTTCCTGAAGTTTGTTAGAATTAATACAATTCATTTCCCTTCCGCTACATCTGCTACATTGTGCTGCCACTTCAAACACAGAGCCCACTTAGCTTCTTCTGGAAGACTTCAAATGTCAAGGCTATGAGGGTTTTGAGCCTCTTGGAGCAGTTACAATAAAAATCTCATTTCAGATCCATGCTTTTTAAACAACGTCTTTACAGCAAAAATAAAACTCCCATTAAAACGTGTTTTTCAGGGTGAATTAATAAATGTGTTGCAGAGTTGACAGGTTCATCTAACTTGAAGAGACAAATATATTTGGTATCATACACAGAAACTCAGAGAGCACCAACAGTTGGTTCAGTACTTCTGAATAGACATAAAAGCATCATCCCACATCTGTGTATGCAAAAAGCCTTCTGAATTAAATGAAAGATTAAAGAAATGTAATTTAAAAGGAAAATGGAAATCAGACGTGGGAGGAGTTGTTTGTACAGTGCCGACCCTACATGAAATGCATTGCTAACAGATAGGAAGACTTGCCCCAAATTTTCCATCTCAAGCACCAAACATGTAAAGGCTGACGGGTTTCTCATTTTGCTTATGTGTTCTTCTGTCTCACACACACACTCCTGTTCTGATGAACTCAGTGGGCTCATGCACTGTGTGTTTACTCATGGAGGACTGAACTTCTGCCATGGAAGGCTTTCCTCTCAAGGACAGAAAGATCTCTCCAGCCTCAAGGAAGGACAAACTAAGAAACGGCAAAGCTTGGGTAGGTATCAGGCAAGAAGAGTGGTCCAAACCTGTACCAACCTTTGCTGTGGATGTGACTGTTGATTTCTCAGCTGGCATGGTTAAGAAGAGTGATGGGGTTGGGCAGGATGCAGCGCAACAGAGGACGATGGCTGCCTGTGACTGAGCTTAAACAGAAGAGAGCTTCACAAGCAGAGGGTGGGAGGGCAGCAGAAGGAACTGAGAGTGAAAACCTGGGAAGACCAGGCAGGGCTGCAGAGAGATTAAAAAATCTTCTGAGATGGGCAAGGAGCACACATCCCATGGCGACAGCTCTCTGCAGATGAGAGGGAGCTGCTCAGAGGCTGCAATAAGCCAGAAAAACATGGCTGAGTTGACTTAAGTCCTGGAGGAAAAGACCTGCACAGGAAGAGACTTAATGGGCAAGGGCAGAGAACACTTAAATATTTAAGAATGCTCTTTGTCGCTCTGAATTCCAATTAGGATAATTAAGTATTCTAGCTGACATTCTAATAAAGCTTTTTAAATGCAAAAAGCCATTCTCATTTTCTTCTGTAAGCTCACTGTAATGAAAGGTTCAGGTATACCCACCTCGAATCCACCAACAGCATCTTCTAGGTCTAATTCAGTTCCTAGTTGGTTGAGAAACAAAGCAGCTAGTGGCCAAAAAAACAATGCCTCAAGCCAAAAATTAGTCTGGAAGGTCAGACTAGACACAGCACAAAATGACTGGATGAAAAAAAAGAACGAATTTGAGAAATTCTGTTGAGCAGAACAAAGAACTGTTATAAAGCTACCTTAGGAATTGCATGCTGCAGAGCACAGGAGACGCCTTGCATCTTGTTAGGCTGACAAGCATTTATTATTTTTTCCCAGCCAAGGCAAAAGAAAAAAAAAAGCCAAGAGTAAATTTCTCCCTAAGCCTTCTTACCATTAACACATGGAGTTAAAAATAAAAGGGCTGCAGCTTTTTCTTATAAACAACCCCAGAGAAGAAGTGTCAGACAGAAGACGCAGCCTGGGAGGGTCTATAAAGTGGCTCAGCTATGAGCTAAGGGTAAAAGGTAAAGCTGAGCATCTGTTAAATGCCAAGGATATGAAGAGGATTTCTTCCTTGCCTTTGCAAGCAGTTTGGACATTGGCTCCTCAAATTCTACAAAGAACAGCAAGTGGTAATTCACTTGAAAAGTTGGACACAAGCTCTTTGACCTGCTTCAGTCGTTTAAAATAATTAGAACCAACTCCCTCAGAGGAACACTGTCATGGAAAGTGCTCTTTCCATACTGCATAAACATTCAGTGTTTGCTTTATGGTTAGAAACAGTTCCAACCCCATGGCAGTTGACTGCTACTGTATTGCCTAAAGAGAAAAAGAACTGCAAGACAGGAATTCAGGTACCTCACCCTCCTTATTCTGAATATCAAACCTGTAAAAATTACTTATAGACCCACAACGACTTCTGCAGCTTCCAGCTTAGGCTTGCAGATAGAAACAGAGTCTTTGGTTTACTTCTGCAGATATCCAGGGAGGCAGCCAACTTGTCAACTAAGATTTCGCTGAAACCCCTCCAGCAAATGGTGCACACAAGGATGGATCCTGCTGCATATGGTACTCAGAGGACAATATACCAAAACTAACTGCAAAAATAAGCAGGTCTACTTCAACTACCTTGTTGGTAGCTGAGAACTCTTTTCAAAGGTATTGCTAATGCTATAGCTCTGGATGGGTAGTTAAGTAATTTTCCTCTATTAATCCAATCTGATGATAATTACAAGTCATGGAAGCTTGACTTCCCTCCTACATGCCCCATTAGTCCAGCTAGAAAGGAAATTTGAGATCTCAGCTTAGGGTCATTCTAAATACTAGAACATGATTCAGTTCTAAAGGGGGAGGTAGACAAGGGAGCCTCTCCTTAGAGTTAATACTAAAGTAATTATTAGGGCTGCACGGAATGCGATTCTGCAACTTGAAGGCTTCTGTAAGAAACCACTTAAATCAACAGGGAGAAACACCACCTGACCAACCCTACAGAGTACAACGAGAGGGTTATAATAAAAGGGATCTGCTTGTGTGCCCAAAATCACAAGTTCTGAGAGAATTTAAAGCCTTTCAGACATAACATTTACAAAGATAAATGTGTACACAGTGTGATTCCCCACCCATTCACTCAAATCAGGCTTGCTTTCATAATGGCATTTAAAGAGCAAAACTATTTTCTTCCTTGCCTGAAGTTTTGTTGTCAGAACTTTTCTCTGCAGGGAGCAGACAGAGCTGCACAACTTCCAGCAGGTCGAGTCTGCTGATGTTTAAGACAAAGAGACTCTATCATCTTCCTCTCTGTGATAGTGCTTGACATCATTTGGACAGAGCAGGGAGGAGCAGGTGAAGATGATATTCTGAAAATTGAATTGTCCTTAAGGTTTGTCACAAAACAAATAAACAAAAAAACCACCCAGGAGGAGCCACACAAACACTCAGGAGAAGTCAAGGGGCTTATTTCCTCCACTGTGACACCAGGCGTGCTCAACAAACTGGAGCACATCAGTAAAACAACTGCTGCAGACAGGACATATGCAGCCAACCTGGCTGCACAACTGCACAGCAAAGAGAATACCTGGGGTTAATGATACATTTTTGCACGTTACAATTTACAGCATCAAAAAGGTTGAGGTATAGCTTTGGATGAACTCCAGCAGCTATGCATGCCTTTCCGTAGCTGTGAGTACGCTGATGCTGTGGCCAGCAGAGGCTATTCTTTCTTTACTCACTTTACTTGATTAAATATTAACAACTAGTGCTGAGCTTGGCCACCCAATAAAGGCTGGCTTGCTCCTTCATGCTGGCCAGCAAAATGATCTCAAATCATGGATGCAACCTCCCACTAAAGCAAGCTATCTCCAAGGGAAAACCCCAGCAAGCCATTCATCATCCCACGTTTTCCAGTTAAGTAGATACTATACGGAACACCTCTTATCACTTTTCATCGCCTAGGTGCTGCATACTGTAAAGCACAGCATGCCCACCAGATAGGCCTTTCTGAAGTGTTTGTGATTGGCTTTATACTCACATGTGCCATTTTTATAGTCCCCAAGTCGTGTACTTTATCCTTTTTTCAGTGATTTCTCCAAAGCAAGCTGCAGTGCTGTCACTTTGAAGACAAACTGAGATGGATTAGAGAATACAACAGACTGATATGGAGCAGGTAACCCATGACAAGGTGACATAAGAACTGGAAAGGAAACTCATTCCCTGGAGTAGCAAACAGGTAGACGTTTCTACTGGAACTGAGCTAACTGTGAGGGTAACAATCCGACACAGTAAAACCTGGAGAAGAGAAGGCAACAGAGCTGTGAAGGGTATCAGGAGTTACAGACACAAAGCTTTAACAAGTGAAGGATGTCCAATGCTCAGAGCATTAGCTGGCAACAAATAAAGATTTTCTAACATGTCACTTTCTTTAGAGAAGGAAAGGCTGACTGGGGAGTTGCCTCTAAGAAAGACTGAGGCCAAGAGGATTGTTTTAAAACCACCTTTAAAAAAAATACACCTTGTTCTAGGTTAGCTCTGCAGAGCACTTCTACGGCAGATGAAGCGCTGCTGACTTGGGGAATGGACTCAACATGTTCTTTTCTGAGTGTATAGGTTCTCCAGGATGCACTCCAAACAGGGAGTCATTCAGCTTTCAGTGGAAGAAAGCCCAGGGGTTGCTAAAAACAATTCTATCGAACTCCAACTCCCTTCCCAAACAACCAGTTCAGCATCACCACTTTTGAAGACCCAGTCTTTTTGCTTTTAAGCTTTGAGAGTTTCAGCATAAAAACACACACTGCTGCTGGTTTCAAGTAGAGTCTTCAGCCTGCAGAAATCCAGTTTTGATAGTTGGGTGCCAGCTTGCTCGAAAACACCATCCAAATGACCTGACAGTAGTACTGGAGTTCACTTACTACTTTTGGTGTCACTCTCAGTGATACACGGCACACCCTGAATGAGTTGGCAATTGGTGAGAAAGCCTGCAAACTGCTAAACTTAAAAAGAAGGCACACTTCAGGTAAAACATTCACAGAAACACAGAACATTTGGGGCTGAAAGCAGCCTTTAAAGGTCACATAGTCCAAGCCCCATCCCTGCAGTAAGCAAGGACATCTTCAAGTAGATCATGTTGCTCAGAGTCCTACCTAACCTGAACATGTATGTTTCCAGGGAATGGGTCATCTACCACCTCTCTGGCCAACATGCGCCAGTGTTTCACCACCCTCGTTATTAAAAAATGCTTCCTTGTATCAGTCTAAGTCTTCCCTCCATACTTTAAAATCATCATCTCTTGTCCTGGTTTTTCACATAACCTAAAAGAGCTGTTATAAAAAGCTGAGATCTGTTTTCTCCTAAGGGACAACACTGCAAGCACATCTAGAAGATACTGTTGAACTTGTAGACATATCATTCAAAGTGGATGTCTCGAACACAAAACCAGCTGTAGACCTCCTGAATAAGGAGAGGAACACAAGAGTCCTAGTTCAAAAACGCAGCTTTGGTTCTCTGTCTCCTCTAACTGGGAGCAGAAAATGTGTGAAAAGCAAGATGCTATCAGAAATGAGGGGGTATTTACCTCCCCACATCAAGCATGTCCTAGCTACATCTGACCTGCTGCCAGCCTGAGCTGGTTTGTTGTTGTGGTGCAATGCAGCACTTTGCAAGACATGCTTGCTTGGCCCTGCCTGAATGCAGCTTTTCTTGCCTGCTACAAGATCCACCCACGGGTCCTGAGGGAACTGGCAGATGAAGCTGCTAAACCACTGTCCATCATACTCAAAAGGTCATGGCAGACCAGTGAAGTTCCTGCTGACTGGAAAAGGGCAAACACAATGCCCGGCTTCAAGAAGGGACAAAAGGATGACCCTGGGAACTACAGACCAGGCAGTCTCACTTCTGTGCCTGGCAAGATCATGAAGCAGATCCTCCTGAAGGCTCTGCTAAGGGAAACAGAAAACAAAGCAGAGGTGATTGGTGGTAACCAGCAATGGCTTCACCACAGGCAAATCATGCCTGACAAATCTGGTGGCTTTTTATGACAAAATCACAGCAACAGTGGGTAAGGGAAGGGCAACTGACATCATCTGCCTGGACCTGAGTAAGGCATTTGACTCTGTCCCACATGGCAGCCTGCTCACCAGACTGGAAGAACACAGACCTGATGGGTGGAGCACTGCTGGGTGCTGGATGGTCGCACACAGAGAGTGGGGATCAACGGCACAATGTCCACCTGGAGACCAGTGCCAAGTGGTGTCCCTCAAGGGTCAGTGCTGGGACCAGAGCTGTGTAACATCTTTGTCAGTGATAGGGACAGAGGAATTGAGTGCACCCTCAGCAAGTTTGCAGATGACACCAAGCTGTGTGGCACAGTCGGCATGCTAGAGTGCAGGGATGCCATCCAGAGGGACCTGGACAGGCTGGAGAGGTGGACCCAGGCCAACCTCATGACGTTCAACAAGGCCAAGTGTAAGGTCCTGCACCTGGGCGGGCACAATCCCAAGCACAGATACAGGCTGGGTGGTGAATGGCTGGAGAGCAGCCCTGAGGAAAAGTACCTGGGGCTGTGGGTTGATGAAAAGCTCAACGTGAGCCAGCAGTGTGCACATGCAGCCCAGACAGCAACTGTATCCTGGGCTGCATCAAGAGAAGTGTGGGCAGCAGGGCAAGGGAGGGGATTCTTCTCCATTACTCTGCTCTCATCAGACTCCACCTGGAGTACTGTGTACAGTTCTGGAGCCCTCAACACAAGAAGGACATGGAACCGTAACAGTGAGTCCGGAGGAGGGCCATGAGGATGATCAGAGGGCTGGAGCAGCTCTGCTGCGAGGACAGGCTACAAGAGTTGGGACTCTTCAGCCTGGAGAAGGCTTTGAGGAGACCTTACAGTGGCCTTCCAGTATCTGAAGAGGGCCTACAGGAAGGCTGGGGAGGGACTATTTACAAGGTCTTGTACTGACAGGACAAGGGGTAATGGGTTTGAACTGGTAGAGGGGAAATTCAAACTAGATGCTAGGAAGAAATTCTTTACAGTGAGAGTGGTGAGACACTGGAACAGGCTGACCAGGGAGGCTGTGGATGCTCCCTTTCTGGAAATGTTCAAGGCCAGGTTGGATGAGGCCTTGTGCAAACTGTTCTAGTGGGAAGTGTCCCTGCCTATGGGACTAGATGATCTTTGAGGTCACTTCAAACCTAAACCATTTTATGATTCATTGTATACCAAGCAGAAGCAACTTGCGACTTTGAACTGCAAGGAGTAAGAGTGTCTCCACTCTACTGTGTCCTTCACCAGTGGCTACAGGAAATGGTTTTCTGGCAGACAAAAAACCTTCTTGAAGAATTTCTGACCAGCTGCAATATTGAGAATATAAAGGATTTTTTTGTTTCATTTGCACATTGTCATGGAGAGAGAAAAAGCTGAGGAGGCAAACAGTAACCTCTGATATTAATTGCTTTATCCTGCTCCCACTGAACAACCAAAACAGCATCAAAAAGGCATCACAAAGCCTCTGAAAAACACGAGTTGGCACATTATTGGAGTAAGGAAGGTAGCAGATGCAGCAGACACAGCTCACCTTGACAAGGCTGATTATAAAATCATCAGTAAACAGACCGAAAAAAGAAGGGAGGTGGGGAGAAAAAAAAAAGTTAGAACAAGGTATGTTCATTTTCAGGTTATTCAGGACATGTGGGTTTGGATATTCATCATTGATTTTCCACTAACGTAGTAACTCCATAAGCACAACAAAAGGCATTCAGTATTAGCAGAGAGAATCAAATCACTCAGGAGAGGGACCTGTGTGTTGCTGTATGAAGTACTCCTGGCACACAGAAGCCAGGAAATGTTGTCTTTTTCCAGCTCACCAGATCTGGCAACCACTTAAAGGCTATCCTGAAATAACTGCAATTATATTCCCAATCTGAACTGCGGTCCTACTCATCTCCTCCTTGCAGCTCTGCCATTAAAAGCATTTGGATTATCTCAGTATCCCCCAAAAGAGAAAAAACAAACCCAAAACCAACGACTAACCTTGCAGCAAACTACACAGCAGCTTCGTGGCATCTAAAGAAGAGCCTGACCGATACTTGGTTAAGTAACTGTTAAACTGTTTAGAGAGCTTTGCAAGAATGCAGTACTTAAAGGACTACAGGAAGAAATGGTATTTTCCTCTGCCTGAAGTACTGAAAGTAGAATGTACTCTGCTGGAAATGAAAGGGTGGGCGTTTGATGGCATATTTTAAATAGCATTCCTCTTTGTGCAGGCAGTGTAATGCCACCCAAGGGGGAGATTTCAAAAAAAAAGAAAAACACCTCTGCAATTTGCAAGTCCATTTCAAAGTCATATTGAGTGAGATGTGAAATTCAGGATAGGATTTCTTGAGAGAAATCCACCTGGAAAAATGTGTCTGTACCTCAGGGAAGCTTTGGATTTGCTTCCCCATATTGGAAGGCCGTTCTGTCTTGTGACATTTCAATGCTGTTTACTCCCTGCATATAATTTTGGCATTACTGACTGGTTTATTACAAAGGTGTATCTTTGACTAAAAACATCACATTTCTTTTCTGCAACATCCAAGATTGCTAAAAATCTCTGTTTGTCTTGAAACTTTTCTTGGTAGTGAGCTGAAGGCAGTTACTTTTACCATAAAGAAGTTACTTTTACGATAAAGGTCCTGCATCTGGGTCGAGGCAATCCCAAGCACAAATACAGACTGGGCAGAGAGTGTCTGGAGAGCAGCCCTGAGGAGAGGGACTTCGGGGTGCTGGTGGACGAGAAGCTCAACAGGAGCCAGCAGTGTGCACTTGCAGCCCAGAGAGCCAACCAGATCCTGGGCTGCAACAGAAGTGTGGCCAGCAGGTCGAGGGAGGTGATTCTCCTCCTCTACTCCACTCTGGTGAGACCCCCACCTGGAGTACTGCAGCCAGTTCTGGAGCCCCCATTACAAGAGGGATGTGGACATGCTGAAGCATGTCCAGAGAAGGGCCACGAGGATGATCAGAGGGCTGGAGCAGCTCTCCTGTGAGGACAGACTGAAAGAGTTGGGGCTGTTCAGTCTGGAGAGAAGGCAGCTTCGAGGTGACCTTATTGTGGCCTTCCAGTATCTTAAGGGGGCCTACTCTTGGCTAAATGATTTTTTTCTTTCTTCTGTGTCACCCTCTCTGAAGTGTTACAGACTGGCCACAGATGGATCCAGAGAAAGGAAAAGGGTAGGATAATTCTTCTGAGGTCAGATTCTGTTGCTTAGATGCCTGAGTGAGTGGATGCTTAGATCTGAATCACTGATTTCAGAAAATAATCTTCCCCTGGAGGAGCAGGGATGGCTTCTGTCTTGGCTTAGTGCACGTGGCTTGATTATAACCAAACTTGACCATGTAATCAAACCCCACTGTCCTGGAGGTCCCGTGTACCCCAGAAATTTCCTCTCCCTCTGTGGTTTGAATGGGAGAGGAAA
>WAAF01018279.1:441834-471637 GCA_013400475.1 Tricholaema leucomelas
TAGCACAAATCCTTTTCCAATTACTGACTTAAAATTAGTCAAGTTTACCTGTGGCATCCTACTGTGTAGATATTCTCAAACAACCAAGAAAGAACCTGCTAATTAAATATAAATTATCTTCTGTATATAGTTTTGGGGGTGGGTTTTCGGGAAATAAAATAACTCTATTTTTATAAATTCCTGACTCGGCCTAATTAATTCCTGCCTCCATAACACCCACTCATCAAAAAAGTTCCAAGCAGTATCACAATCCTTCCTGTCTTTTTTTCCCCATGGCCAGAATTTGTATTGCAGAAGACTGAAGTGGTTCAATCCAGCACTGAAATCTTTATATGTAACCTATCATCACATCAAAGTGAGAGGAAACACAGCCACAGAAAAGCACAGCATACACTCATTTCCTTTTCCTCCTAAATTCTAATTAGTTTGATTTCACTACAGTTTTAACACGTAGAAGTTGGACATCTATCCTTACTCAGTCCTCTGTGTTCGTGGAGAGAGTTTGATATTAATCATCCTCCAAACTCCTACCCTAGCTTGTCTCACTAAGCACAGGAAGTCACAACAATCAACTTGAGTGAGAAACCTACAAGTTCATAGGCCTCAAAGCAGACAAATTTTGGAAACCCAAGAAACCACAAGGAGAAAGAGTCTCAAGTGTTTTATGTTGATACTTACTGCTTGACTGTTTCCAGATAAAGGAGAACAGTGACAGGAAAGCTCTTAAAAGGGTATCTAACCCACTACACTGAGACGACTCCCTCTACCAGCAGGACACTGACACAACTGTGCCTCACTTTACACGGAGGGGTCTTTTATTACTGCTGTGGCTGACAGATTTGAATCTAGCAGTACTTTTAGTTTGGTTTGACCGCTTAAGTGAAGATAAAAGTGTATTTTGCACTACAAACAGATGACACAAGGGGGTTGGTTTGTTTTCAACTCTATCCCATCCTCTAAACACGAGATACACATGGCAGCCACAGCCGGACTGTTGTTCTGCACTTTGATCAATGCAGGTTTGCCAGTCTCCCATGCCAATAATTCTCCTTCTCTTTGGAACCAGTGTTGGGTGAAATTATTAGAACAAAGCCAGAAAATTATGACCATAGTTTACACTCTTAGCTTTCGCAAAGGATAGGTTGAGGGTTAGCAGTACAGTAAACCAGCAGTGATAATCTTGCTGCCTTGGTAATAATTATATCCATATTGCTTAGCCTAAAAGCAAGCACGTGGAAAATTAAATAGGACAATACATCAAAAATGTAAACATATATATGTATAGGTGTGATTCCTTTATGAAAAGCAATTACTTGTCCTGAGAAGAGCCAAACTCCAGTTTTGAGCTAATCCAATAGGAATAAAGACAAAACAATGGAGGCTTAATTATTATTTTAACATGTTAAAAATACGGTCACATCCAAATAGGATACACAGTTATAAAACTGTTGCAGATGACATAAGAAAATAGTGTGCATATATTTTATATATAAAAATCTACAGTATTTACTAACGCTGAGAGATATTCTGGAGCCTCGTGTTGCTTGCACAAATAAATTGTACAGCTTTGTTATGAATTACAGAACACAGATTATTACACTGAGCCACAATATTATATACATACATTTCTAAGCTGCTGCAACCAATTAGAACTAAGGTAAGCCCAAGTCGTATTTATCTTCACAATTTTAGTTCAGAGTTTCTGTGTAGAGCTTTGCTACTGTTACTTTGCTGCAGTTTGCAATTTTTAATATATAAAACTGCCCAGTTCATGAAAAATTACATCAGACACATTATATACACACACATGGAAAAAAAACAACAGATGTTTGGAAATATACTAAATGTTACTTCCATTTGTAAAAACTGTTTTACTTCTGTACCTTAAAACTTACAGAGCCAATCTGCAGCAATAATAGGCACTAAAGCTCATTCTTTAAAGGAAGAATAACAAAAAGATAGAAATGGAATTTTTTTTTGTTAACAAAACATACAAAACAAAAGATAACAGGACAACCTTCCAGAACATCTGAAACTGGTGTCAATCCCAATGTTTGGTACTGAAGTACTAGAAAAATCCCTCTGTTAAGCACTCCCAAGGACCTCTTCTGTCCCAACTCCCACTGGTTCCAATGGGAGGGCACTGAACTCAGCACTTCCCACACAGCATCCAGCAGCTCAGAGGGCTGCATCCTACACATGCCACTTAACATGCCTTTTTTTTTCTTTTTTCCCCAACCTTATTTCACAGTCAAGGAAAGGAAAAAAAACAAAGAAGAAAAGACTGCAAAAGCTAATTAAAAATACTTACATTGCCAGGCATTTAAGCTCCCTATTAACAGTGAAGATCATTTTAGTGTAAAACACCACACAGTCTCTCAGCAGCCTGACAGCTCAGCAGCACATGCTCAATCACAGACATGAGCCCATCAGCTCTTTGGGGTAAAAAAATGGGCACAACAAAACGGAATTGACAGGACAAAGATGACGAGAAGGGACACTGCATACTCACACAGCTCAGGGAACATCAAGCTTTGACCAAATCTCAGCCTCCCGCATGTACTTCACAGGAATGTCAAGGAGCTTGGTCATTCTCTGATACTTGTGAGATTTGGCCCTGAAAATGGTTTGCTGAGCTTGACAGCACAGCACGGCAAAAAGTGAAGGGTGCAGCACCATTTCTGCATCTGGCATCACTCTTACTCTGCTCCAGTATTTTGCATATAGGACGACATTCTGAAGTTAGATTTGGGTGAGACAGGAAAGATTCTTCGCTTTCAATGCACCTAAAAAACCCAAACACTGTCCTGAAATTTAAGCACCATTTCTTAGCCAGATTAGAGAGACATTTTTGGCTTTCTGCTTTCACCTGCCTGCTCCTTCCTGCTGAGGAAAATGACAAACAGTAGTCAAAGGAGAGGAAATTAACTCCCACATTAAGATTAAATTAACAATCCCAAAGCATCTCTCCTGCCCAGAACAGATACTGGGATGCTGAGGCAGCTGTATAAAAACAACAGGAACTGCCATTCAAAATGAATGGCTTCTCAAATAAATTACAAAGAAAAATTAATATGAACTAGAAGTACTTCACAAGCTTTGCCTGAAAAGTTAAATGCAGTTACATTTAAACCCCTTAGCTCTTTTCCGTACGTGTTTGTGTACTGCAAGTGCACACACGCATCTGTACAGTGCATTAAGGATGTCAGTCAAGGTAAAACTGGTCACTGTGTTACAGGTTTTAGGCAGAAGGATTGTAACACAAGTTACTTTAACGTAAGGAACAATGACAGTATTAACCATATGGTCTATACAGTCTTATTGCTATGTCTATGTGCATCAGATCACTTCCAGAAGCTTCAATGCAAATCTCAGAACTCAACTAGCCTTCTATCAAATTCTGACACATCTCTGAAATAGTGTTGTCACTTTTGAGACTCTTGAACTGTCTGCATGTCACAGAAGAACTGTGGTGGACTACTACCAACAGCGACATTCAACTGGGTTTGGGTGCTGCCATTTAATGAAGAACAGAGAGGTTCTCAGAGAAACATGGATTCATGCACAGACAGTCCATCATTTCTGCTTCGATAGTGCTGGGCTTGTGCTGATGGGTTTGAGTATTGGTACTGTGGTGAACCATGCTCTTCAAAGGTTGGTGAAGTCCTGTATCTTACTGGACTATCCACAGAAACAGAGGGAAGACTATGGTCTTGAAAAGGTGTTGACTGAAAATGCTGATACTTCTGGAAATTATCCAAGTGGCCTCTGTTAACATCTTGGTTCCAGGGCTGCCTGTAGGGTTCATGTCTGTAGATGTATGCGGTGTCTGGCCACTTTCTTTCTTCTGGTAAATAATCCACTGGAGGGATTATGAATTTGACACCTGTGGGGGACCTTGAGTTGCTGGTATAAGCATCAGCAGAGGCCACTTCAATCTGACCAGGGGCAGGTGAAATAGGATTTTGGCGACTGGGAGGATAGGAATTCATTTGTAGCTTATCTGGAGAATAATCTACTGAGATAAAAGAACCATATGGCCTAGCAGAAGGGCTGCTTCGATTCCCATGATAATGCAGAGGTACAGAACTTGCACTGCCTATACTGGAGACATGCTTTGGGGAATTTCCATGGTAAGTAGGTGGATTACTGTAACATGGCAGTGGCTGTTTTACATTCAATCCATGAGATGGTCCCTCAGGTTCTGATGAATATTTTGGAGATCTAGGTTGTGAAGTGAAGGTATAATTATTGGGTATTTTTAATGGAGCTGGTATCTTTTCAGTTTGCTTTCTTGGACTATTAGAAAATGTTACGTGCCTAGGGCTCTGTGGATGAGCTCTCTCAAGCATCTCCTCAACAAGACTCTCACTTTCAGCTTCTGGAACATTGTCATATTGAGATGCATTAGATCCTCGCTTACCTTCATCAGCATCCATAACCCTCATCTTGTGTTTTACATTCAAAGGCTGAGTTTCTCCAGGACTTGGTGGTGGGCCTGAAACTGAATGGTTTATTTGCCTGCCTTTGGCCTCTGCAGTAAATTTCATTGTCTTTTCAATTATTCTGGTATCAGATGGTTTGTTCCACTTAGGTACAAATTCCCTTCTTGTATTTGAAGTAGCATTAGAATTCTGATTAGCAGCTGCATTATTATAGTGTTTCAAGTTGTCTTGCTCTGTTAGCAGAGGCTTTCTTCTTGTATCCACCTCATTCTTAAGTATACTACTTTGTGTCTCCACTGGTCGAGTCTTCTGCTGCTTTAAGGAAGGTTTCTTTTCCAGTGAATTAATTCTTTTTAGGTTATTTGGTGAGCTTTCTGGTTCTTCACCTGAGGATGGTATCCTCTCTGTCTTCCTTGTTGGTTGTGTACCAGTGCTGTTCTGTCCATTAAGCATTGGAGTGGAGTTAACCATAGCAGGCTGAGGTTCTGATGGAATCTGCCCCAGTGGTTTCTTTGGAAATTCATCTTCTTTACCTAAACCAAAAACAGCAACAACATAAATTCACCATCGCACAGAAGTCTTTTTTGATCTGTTGGTCATGCAAGAAAAAAACAGCTAAGAATTCTACTACCTCAACCTCTCTCTGGGTCACCATTCTGCTAAACACCGTTTTGTATACTAGCACTGAACAAAGGTTTTGTTTAGACTCTCATCTCAACCCGTTACTCCAGCCTTCCTTTCCACAGCTGATGTGAGCTTTTGCTCATTCATGACACTGCTGTAAAAAATAATTTTCCTGGATGACTTCTGGCTCCAGTGCCTACACTCTATATGTAGCCCACCTTGTATTATCCATGTCACACTTTGCTTTCTCCATTTTAAAAAATCCTTCTCAATATCCCTCTCTCAATCTGGTGTCTTCCATTCATTCATCATTTAATGGTCACCTCTTGTAAGCTATGCTATCAGCTCCTCACTCACATGCACAAGCATCCTAGCAGGTATCTTTCTCTCACTATTTCTTCTGGGTGGACCTCCCATTAACATCTGCTTAGTGAAGCCCTTATTGCACCTCAATCCCTGCCTAGACATTTCAACCTCAGATTAAAAGCCAGAGTGTAACTAAAAGACTCTACACAGAATCCTGCTTTTTTTTAATTTCAGTTTTTTATCAGTTACAGAACAATTTAAGTAGATAATAGTGATAGTGGCTATAGCATGATTGCAACTGAGTGTTCAATGGACAAGTTTTACTGGACACAAGGACATCGTTTACAGCACTAAGGATATGAACAGAATGCTTTCCCAGACTGGAGCTTAACACATCACAACACTCAGTGGTAATCATCAGTTATGTGAGGACCCAGAGCAATCCACGTTGCTACTAAAGAAAGAATAAAGAAGTGTTTCACTGCTTGATGCTGCCTACAGAACAATTCACACAGAATTTTCCACTGCAGTCCTCCTTAGCAGTCAATACTCTCCATATTCTCAGCCAAAGTCTTTTATACTATCTACTTGCATATAACTTATTTAATTCTGTCGTACATTACTTTCCCATTATAAGAAGAAAAGGTCACATACTTCTCATTACATATATTAATCTAAATCTAATTGATTTGATGTTCAGTATGTCCCAAATAATAATAATACTAAAAACCTTTTGAAGACAGCATAACAAAACAAATCCCACTCACTGTATCTATTTATTAAGCAAAAGCTCTGTTGCAATAAGAAAAAAAAAAATTACTAACCTTACTTAAATGTCAGGCAAAATAAATGATACAAAATCTCTCTCCATAAAATAACTGTTTAATCCCAGCTTCTTCCCAAGACAAGAACTGCAGAATCTTTCTCAATCAAAGATCAAAAAGTTAGCACCTCACTCTTTCTAGCTAATGGATATTAACATTCCTTTTATGTGTCTGTATGGACTCGGAGCAGTGAATCCACAGAAACGTCTCCATCCCTGACATGAGTGCTGTGGTTAGAAGTGAGCTATGTCCCTTTTTACAGTCAATAGTACAAGTCCTGTCTTTGACAACTGCTTCATGATAGAGATACACAGAGGAGAGGCAGCAGCCAAGGTCAGTATTATTTATTATAAGAGCTTAACAAACTACCATCACGGATCAGTTGCTATATAAACCAAATGAAAAGCGTTTGTGCCAGCTAGGACATAGCAGGAGGACAGCAGAGAACACAATTACATCATGTGCCATGGCAAGATAACTAAATAAGAAGTACCTAACAGAAATAGTCTGTCTTTACCAAACAATTCCACCAGCCTTTTCTTGATTTTCAAAGTCTTCCTGTGAGACCTATAGACACCTACACCTTGCTTTATTTTTCCCTAGTTGCCCTCTGCTCAGTAATCATAAAAATATAGAATGCACTGGTTAGGAGGGACCTCTAGAGGTCATCTAATCCAACCTCCCCTGCAGGGAAAGGGACAAACCCGACTTGGATTGCGTTGCTCAGAGTCCCATGAAGACTGCCGTGAATGTCTCCAATGACAGTGCCTCCACCACCTCCCTGAGCAACCTGTTTCTTTGCTCATATTACTAATAATACACACACCAAGGCTCTCACACTGAACACCTCCAAAGCGGAGATTCCACATGTTAACATGTCTTCCAGCATCATACTCCCAGCACACCACACTCTGTGATGGAGAACACCTATGCAGATAGTTGCAGCCCAGTGCAGCAGGTTACATGGTGGGGCAGGGCCACTGCATTAAGTTCTGATGATCAGCTCTTCAAATTGCAAATCTCTTGATTTGTTCATTTTTGCTACAGGATGCCACTACCCCAAATCACACTAAAATCTGGAGCATAGACTTTAGACTGGCAATCCCCAGTAGCACACCACCAGAGGAACAGATGAAGTGACAGAGAACTGAGTTGCATGGTTGCTGTAAATGGATGATTTAACACCTCTGCAGTATATTGTCTGCTGCACCAGCCTATTCAAATTTGGTTTTTTTTTAATCTTTATGAGCAGAAGTTCACTTTCTGAACTTGCTTCAGTCTGGCAAAAGGCATTTGTACAATTTAATTCCATTTGCATTTTCAAACAGCGTCAGGCAAAGCTGAAGATCTTGTCCTCTAACAAAGAAGTTATTTTTCCCCCACAATAATATTACTGATACTGGAACTACATATTACAATGCCTGCAATCTTAAATGTTAAAATAGAGTATTGTTTCTTAAATCTGAATTTATGCTAAGTACATACCAAAAACATCTACAGCATACAGAACTAGCCTTTGTAAGTTGCTAATCCATTTACAACCGTCAGGTGATCCACAGTAGTCATGGGATAACATAAGAAAATGGCTTCACCACAGCTGTAAATGATTTAATTTCTGCATTCAGATGAAACAGGAGAAAAAATATTCATCTTCTATGCTCAAAATTACACTATTCAAGCTATATACATCTGTATAAAACTGAAGACAAACTCCTCTAGAAGCTGCAGTGCTGCTGCATTTGTACAAAGACATTAAAAGCATGAACTGATTTCCTTTCTTCCAGCTTTTACTCTTAAGAAACAAACGCAGATCAATAAGAGATCCTTTGCAATGCACTTGGTTGTACAATAAAGGTGAGTCTTGTGAGAGGTTTTGGTTTTTTAATTTCACACACTTAAGGTTTCTTAATTACCATTAAGCGCTAATAAAACTCAAGTGAGAATACTGCAGACATTTTCACTGAATTCTATCTAGGCTGCTTTGAAGATTACTTTCTGTCATCTTTCCTTCACATTTCAGGGTAAAAGAACACACTAAAACTAGGCATATGTGGGCTGCACTGTCTAGATGATGCATGCTGTAACGTGAATTACAGTTGTGAAATTCGTATCAGTCTTGCCACGTCTGTTGTGAAGCTGTTAAAACTCAACATTAATTTGTCTACTGTGTAACAAGCAAAGCATTCCAAAACAATAGTTAGTTGAGAAGAAAATCTCTGCACTCTAACAGCACGACACCATGTTTATAGGCTGGTAACACCAGATCTTAGTGCTTTCAGGGAAAGCAAAATTATGGAAGAATGTGTACAAGTGGTCAGTGGGAAAAAGAAGAAACATTACTTTAAATCTAACCCACCAGGCTTCCACAGAACTTAGTTTAACTTGACCTCAGACAGAAACGACTGACATAGCTTGCTTAATCAACCACATCTGCATGTGAAACTCTAAGAAAGGCCATACAGCTAGAGGTACTCAATCCAGTAATGAAAGGTAGGAAGCACTGGGCTTGTTCTGGTACAGAAATGATTGAGGTCTCATCACCTCCTGCATAAAAAGCGTTGGAGAAACAGAAATTGTATAAGGATCTATGATCCTGCAGCACAAAGACATCCTGCAAACCAGTCACCTTCTAAAAGGAAACCAAATTTGTTTTAAAGTGCAAAACAAGTATTTCATTCTAAATTTAAGTGTACAGATTGGACATACATACACAGCTGTCACTTCCAGTGGAATTAGCAAGTACTTCAAAAACAAACTCCTCAAGCTCAAGAAAGGTCTACAAAATTGAAGAAGTAGAAGAAAACTTAATTTATCACCATACACATTGATACATTGAGCTATTCCTCAGATGCATAAAATAGCATGCAAACTGTGTCTGTGAATGCTTTAAGCAGCCCTCTATCAGCAAGGATAGCAAGAAAATCATGATGCTGCATGCTGGCAAGCAAGCAAGAAAAAGAAGTTAGTAAAACAAAAAAGCTTAGGAGGAGAAACCTTGGTGAAAAAGCAACAGAAGAAACCAAGTCACGACAACTCTGCAATTAAGAGGTACATAAACAGCCCACCAGAGAAGCATGCAAAGGCACCAAATCATCTTACAAGCCACATATCCTTTATCTACCTATTTTCCACTCCAAATCTGCCTAGAGCCTCACACAGAGCTCTCAGTTATCATCTTTACTACTTCAGCTGAAGTCACTGCTCAAAATCCTCAGACCTGAGCATGCAGGAATTTTAATTGCATGCTTTCAAGGACATTCGATTGAGTATCTGTGCTGCTGGTCCAAAGTCTGACTTAATTCACTTCCTGGACATACTTGGAGAAACTACTGAATTTGACAAGAAGTATTTCTGGGACAAGTACTTCTCTATACAATCTATGATGTTTGCACACAAGGTTTAAAAGCAATTTAAATTCAGAAGTAAAGGCAAAGCTGTCCAGTTCAGCTGGGACTGTTTTGGCAGTGACCTTTACAACCATCGACTGTGCCTTTGTCTTCAGAAGCACACTGATAATCAGATTCTTCCCAGGCTGCCAGTATTCACAAGAGATGTGCAACTGGGTAACTCTCATCTTCTCTTTCCCTTTTTCCTTCAACAGAACACATTTCTAGGCAGAATTTAGTTACTGGCTTTTCCCAAAGGCAAACATAATAACTTATATCAGAATTTGCAGAGCTGGGACTACAGGATTCTCTACTTTTTCCTTTAAAAGAAAGGCAGTGATTTAGTTGGGTTGTACACAGTATAGCATAAAATAAGCAAGCAACAAAGAAAATAGAGTAGAAATGGGTGAAGAAGAAGAGAAATGGAAGGAGAGGGAGACAAGTGAAACAAGAGCAATCAGATGCTTCTTTGCTGCTGGTAAACATATTATCTGACATGAAAAGGAGCAAAGTAAATATGAGCAGATCTGACTGTTCTCAAAAAGACAAGAAATTCAAGTCATATTAAAGAAAGTTTTGGTCTCCTGACTTCCTCCTGCTCTAACAAGTCTTGGTCACCACCCAGTGGAAGTTGATCTCAACTACAAGACTTTTACAGATAATTGCTTCAGGAGGCACTAACAGCCTCTTGCATTGAATACCAGACATATAATTGGAGTAAAGTGCTTTAAGTGCTCTCTCCGGTGAGTAACAGTCTAGTCCTTAATTTCAGCACCAGAATACATGCACTTTGACTGTTCTAACACAATTTTCAAGGATGGTAATGGTCATAAAAACAACCCTTAAAATGACATCTTGATATTTTGTGTTTATCTTCCATCAGTGACATTCCATCTTACTGCTTCAGTTTACAAGTCCAAGAGAATTTTAAAGAAATTGAAAGTGCCTGCACTACAAGCTCAAACTGCTGTCTGAAAGGCAACCTCTGCTCCTCCTTCTTTATATGCCATCATGGGCAGAGGAGTTACTAAAATGGAAATCTTGCCTGACGACTTGTCAGTAGAACTAAATACCCTGCTTGCCTTTCTGCTCTTATGATGCTATTGTAGTACTGAAGGTAAGGGAAAATTATGTTATAAACACTTGCATTTAGACTAAATGTAACAAATGTGTTGATCAGACAGAAGATACAGCCGGGCAGTTGCATGTCTGTAAGCTGCTAATGCAGAAAAACATACCTATGTCTAAAATGAAGCACTTTGCTATACATCCCTAATTCCACATTTCTTCCAGAAAATTTCCTTGAAAAGTCAGTTTCAAATAGAAATATAAACCACAACCAATGTCACTATCTGGATCATCTTTTAAAAAAGCATGCAAGTTCTGAACAGCAAAGATTTGAAAACGATGCAAAGCCAATGCCTAGTACTGCTGAAAATAGCATAACAAATGTATTAGTATAATTCCATGTGTTAATTTCCTTCATAATACTGTAAGGTATTCACACTGTCATGGAAGGTTAATAGGCCTATTAGATGTCCTGGCTTGTCCCACCCTTCTGCTGATGGGGGAACCAAGGGCAGGAGGAAAACAAGGGCTTGGGCCATTATGTCCCCTCCCCAAATGCACCCACAGGTACCCACAGGTGTTTAGGTACTTGTTAGTGTCTTGCCCAAAAGAGGGTGAGCAAGCCCTGGTTTCACCTAATATGGTCAGTTTTGTAAATGCCATTGTGATTGGTGAATCTCTATGGCCAAAGGAGCCATTACACTAGGGCAAATAATATAAATTGAGCTAAGTCAGAAGCAGCTGTGCTGCTTCTGCCTTCCTGCCTCTGCCTCAGTGTGTGCTGCTCTGCTCTGATCAGACAACATGCTCTGCCTCACTGCTCTCAGCCTGGACAACACGTTCTGTTCTGCCTCGAGCTTCGGACTAGTTTAGCCCTGATGTTTTGAGCTTGAACTACCTAGAAACTCAAGTGCCTCAAGTTTCCCAGGAGAAGGCATTGAGTGCCTTATGACATGGTGAGAAGTGCCACTGACTTTGCGCTCTCTGCACATCTGCAAGAGATCCTGCCTGCACCTCTGCAAACCTCCATGCCAACAGATACCAGGATCAGGTCAGTGCTTGTCTGTCTCTTTCCCAGCACCTTGCTAGAGCCTGGGAATATCTAGAAGCCTCTCAACAGTTTTCAAGATGCTGAGCAGTTCCAACACTGCTGTAAGGGAGCCAGGGACTATCTGGAAATTTCTACTCCTCCACTGTGAGCAGAACAGACTTTCCCTAAGGGTCCAGGCTGCCTATTTGTAAGTGAGGCAAAGCCATTTTGTGGCTAAACTTTTCCAATTTTCTGATTCTCTAAATTAGTGAATTGTCTGTGAGCATCCTTGTGAAGATTTTCCTGACTGAATTAGAACCCAGATTAACTAACTGGTATATAGTTGTGGGCAGGCCTTTCCAGAAATTGCCATTTGCCATTGGAATGGGCTGCCCAGGGAGGTGGTGGAGTCACCGTCCCTGGAGGTGTTCAAGAAAACACTGGATGAGGTATTTAGTGCCATGGTCTAGATGACTGGATAGGGCTGGGTGATAGGTTGGACAGTATGATCTTGGAGGTCTCTTCCAACCTGATTCTATGATAAATAAAATAACTACATATTTTGTAATTCCTACCTCATTAATTGCCACAACAAAATCACACACACACAAAAAAAAAAACCAACAAACCCACAAAACAAACAAAAAACACAAGGCAGAAAAATTAGTTAATTAAATTATGAAGCGCAGTGTATGAAATCACTACTTGTGTATTCTTCTAGCACAAGAGAAAAATCCAAAATCCCTCTGAAACAAAACACAACCAAGAGAGACACCATCAGAAACAGGAAAATCAAGCTGACTTACATATTTCTATTGCTGTGGCTGTCAGAAGAGAACAGACATTATTTAACAGATTATCAACCTATTATGCATTTCTGCACTGTCACTGATGAGTATTCGAAACATCTATTTGAACCAAAGATACTGATAATATAGAATATATAACTATATTATATATATAGTATATATATTATATATAATTATATAATATATAATAATAAATAAATGTATACTTTAAGATGCACAGCAGATAAACATTAAAAAATTTATGGCAAATGCAAGATTCAAACTTTGCCAGTTTTCCCTGAATACAGAAAAGACTGGGAGAAATAGAACTGAATCAGAGTTTAAAGCTGCTGTTTAAGGCTTTAGTTGCTGTAAGGTCTATGAAACATTCAATAATTAAAAAAACTTCACCTCAGGTCCCTTCTGCTCTCCCTTTTGGAGACAGTCAATATCAAAATGCAGGTGAGAAATTGTTGTCAAGGACAGACCTGAGAGCTTTCAGTCTAGAAGATGGGCCTGACAGTCTTGTTTATGAAGCACTAGATTAATCAACTATTTTCAGCCACATATTTTAAACCAGGGTAAGAAGCTTCCACTGGTAGGCACTTTTTTTATTGAAGTCAAGCACTATTAAAACAATATGTTAATATATAAATACTGTTTATTAAGCATTGCATCATTTGTGTAGTCCTGCAGGAGTAACTTATGGCAAAGCTGGAAATTCTATCCATATCTTTGTGAACATTTAATAAAATTTACTGTGGATTTATATAATGACCAAGGAAAGAAACTGTGGCCAGAAATTTTGGAATTCAATGGATTTTAGCAAGAAAATTCCTTCATTATGGTCTATACACCATCCTTGAATTAACAAAGAGATTATCAGCTTTGGTTCCTTGAGAACAGGAAACAGGAGACATACATATGGTGTTGAAGAACCTCTTCAAGTGGTATGGACACCCTTCATAATGTTCCAAACAATCCCAAAAATACCAGTTGCCATTTCTACTAAATCTGCTTTAGAACATGTCAGGTAAGCATCTTGAAGGCCAGATTCCTCTGGATAGGTGTCAAAGCCTGCCTCTCTGAGGGTTTGATAACCAAGCCACTTGCCCACAAGAAGTGTGCTTATCCACAGAATTCACTTGTCTCCACAGCATCACTGGAACAGGGATGCCTACCTTGAACTTTGAGAACAGCACTCAAGTTGCACATCATCCTCTGAAGGTTGTAGTTGCTAAGTACAGGCTATCCCACACCAGCCAGCAGTTAGAGTTATCACAAAGAGGAATGAAAAACCATGGTGTGCTTTTATGCAAAATAGCCCTGGTATTGGCAGAAGTATTTCACTGACATCTAAAATTAGCATTATCCCTTACTGTCCATGTTCTGGCTGAGCATTTTAAGGGTTTTATCAGGGAGACAATGCTCAATGAACTCACTTCCTTCATCTCTGCTTTGAAGGGAACAAGTGTTCCTTAATGCAGTGGAAGAAGACACAAAGGAGGCAAACCAGAGAAAGCTGGTATAGAAACCAGATATAGGCAGACATCCACTCTAAAGTAACACAGAAAGTTATTATCTCTTTTAATATCCTAATATCCTATTGCAGCTTACCCTACTAGGGCAGGAAAATCTATACTGCCTAACAAAGGATGCCAGATGGAAAATTCCACTGAGTTAAATTAGCTTACTGCTATTCCTGAATGACTGACACTGATGCGCTTGTAAGATAGAGATTTCGGGGGTTTTCCTAATATGTATTTTTAGTTCAGTTCTTAAAGGTGTAGTTGTTGATCATTGGAAAAAAAAAACTGAAGTAAAGGACAGGAAGCAGTGCTTTGAAAACAGCAGCTGTGCAAAGTAAAACAAACACTATTTTCTCAGGCTATGCTGAATGAAGACTGTTCTTTCTGCTTATTGGAAGAACTGATTTTAGAAGCTTTACATTAAATCAGAAGACAAACAGTAAAAGGAGACTGAAGGTAGTAAACACAGTGTCAGACAGATAGGTGTATTGAGTTTGCAGAGCAAGGGTTCTGTAATAGGCAGGGCTTTAGGGGTGGCTTCTGGCAGAAACTGCTATAAGCTTTCATAGGATCCCAGGATGTTAGGGGTTGGAAAGGACCCAAAGAGATCATCGAGTCCAACACCCCTGCCACAGCAGGACAATACTATCTAACACAGATCACAAAGGAACACATCCAGACAGGCACTGAAAGGCTCCAGAGAAGGAGACTCCACAGCCTCTCTGGGGAGCCTATTCCAGTGCTCTGTGACCCTTACAGTAAAGAAGTTCCCCCTTGTGTTGAGGTGGAACCTCTTGTGCTGCAACTTACACATGTTGCTCCTTGTCCTGTCACAGGGAGCAAGTGAGCAGAGCCTGTCCCCCCACTCCTGGCCAGCCCTCAGATATTTATAAGCATTTATCAAATCCCCTCTAAGTCTTCTTTTCTCCAGACTAAAAAGCCCCAGGTCCCTCAGCCTCTCTTCATAAGGCAGTGCCCTCTAGTCCCCTAATCATCCTCCTAGCCCTCTGTTGGACCCTCTCCAACAGATCCCTGTTCCTCTTAAACTGGGGAGCCCAAAACTGAACACAGTATTTAAGATGAGGTCTCACCAGGGCAGAGTAGAGGAAGAGGAGAACCTCCCTTGATCTGATGGACACACTCCTCCTAATAGACCCCAGGATCCCACTGGCCTTCTTGGCCACAAGGGCACAATGCTGTGCCATGGTTAACTTGTTATCCACCAGGACCCCCAGGTCCCTCTCCACAGGACTGCTTTCCAGCAGATCACCTCCCAGCCTGTACTGGTGGAGTTTGTTATTCCTCCTCAGATGCAGGACTCTGCACTTGTCCTTGTTGAACCTCATTTGGCTCCTCTGTGCCCAGCTCTCCAGTCTGTCCAGGTCTCTCTGGATGGCTGCACAGCCTTCAACTGGATCAGCCAAGACTCCCAGCTTGATGTCATCAGCAAACTTGCTGAGCAGACACTCTGTGCCCTCATCAATGTCGCTGATGAAGATGTTGAACAGGACTGGCCCCAGCACTGATCCTGGGGAGACGCCACTAGCCACAGCTCTTCAGCTGGACCTGGCACCATAGATCACCACCCTCTGAACTCTATCTTACAACCAGTTCCTAACCCACCTTACTGTCCACTCTTCCATTCCACACTTCCTCAGCTTGCTCACTATGTCTGACAGAACCAATGCCAGCCAGCTCCAAGACAGACCCACCACTGACTGAGGATGAGTGACAGTGGTAGCACCTCTGTGCTAATGTATTTAAGAAGTGTGGGGGAGAAATAGTCTGCAGAAAGCAGTCAGAAGACAGAACATGTGATAGAAAAAAACTCTGCAGACAGCAGTGTCAGAGAAGGAGGGGAGGAAGGTGCTCCAAGCACATCAAAGCAGAGATTCCCCTGCAGCCCACAGCAAGACAGGCTGATGCCCTGCAGCCAATGGAAGTTAACAGTGGAATAGATAGTCACACTGCAAGCATATGGAAGGCCCCCTGTCAGAGCAGCAGATGACCAAAAGAATTGGTGACCCCAAGGGAAGCCCATGCTGCAGCAGGATGCTGGCAGTACCTGTGGACCTTTAGAGGAGCAAGTTTACTGGCAAGACTTGTGACCGGAAGGGACCCACGTGGGAGCAGTCTGTTCTGGAACGACTGCACCTCATGAAAAACAGCTGTTCATGAAGAATCACAGCCTGTGAGGAGGACTGAAGTTAGAGAAGTTAGTGGAAAACTGTCTCCCGTGGCAAGGACCCTACACTGGAGCAGAGGAAGAGTATGTGGATCCCCTCCCTGAGGAGGAAGCAATAACGCAAACATGTAACGAACCCCCATTCCCTGTCCCTGTGAGCCACTGAGGGGTAGGAGATAGAGAAAACTGGGAGTGAAGTTAAAGCCTGGAAGAATGGAGTGGTTGGCAAAAAGGTGTTTTTAAGACCTGGGTTTGTTCCTCATTATTATACTCTGATTTGACTGGTAAACTAATTTTCCCAAGATGAGTCTGTTTTGCCCATGACTGTAATTGTTGAGTGATCTCTCCCTGTCCTTATCTTGACCCATGAGCGTTTCATTATATTTTCTCTCCCCTGTCCAGATGAGCAATGGCAGAGCAGCTTTGGTGGGTACCTGGCACCTACCCAGGGTGCAACATGTGAGCAAAGCTGAATGTCTAACGAATGCTGAGAACCTGTAGAAAAATGTTACTGCCTGAAGATAGTGATTAGTAAAACCAAAATGAACATCAGAGTGGAAATAGAAGAAGAAAAAAAAAATCAAAGGCCTCTGAAATTCATAAAAAGAATAAATGAGTCAGCTTCACTCAGCTACAGAAAGCAGCAGACAAAATAGATACATTCCCAAGGATCAGGATGAAGGCAATTTGTATTTATTTTGTGAAAGGTTAAGTATTTACCCCTGGCAAAAATATACCACACAGAGAGACCTTCCTGGGCTACTTTTAAATTAAAAACAAAAAAAGCTCATTTTCTGATGCAGCACCAAAATATACTTCACTTTGGCCTTGCTTTTTTGTATTTCAATATTAAGCCTCCCTCATTTATGTTGGGGGAAAAAAAGAAGTGGCATTTTATTGTCATGCACGCTGCTTTAGCTATCCAAAAGAACCAATGAGGCTCAAAATAATAAGCATCCTGTCAGTTACTCATATCATAAATCACAGAACGGTTTGGGTTGGAAGGGACCTCTAAAGCTCATCTACTCCAACTCCCTTGCAGTCAGCAGAGACATGGACAGGGTCTTGTGGTGGCAGGATGAGGAGTGGGTTTGAACTGGTAGAGGGGAGATTTACACTAGATGTTGGGAGGGGGTTCTTTGCAGTGGGAGTGGTAAGATGCTGGCGCAGACTGCCCAGGGAGGTTGTGGATGCTCCCTCCCTGGAGGTGTTCAGGGCTGGGTTGGATGTGGCCTGGAACGGCCTGTTCTGGTGGGAGGTGTCCCTGCCTGTGGTGGGGGGTTGGAGCTGGGTGAGCTTTGAGGTCGCCTCCAGCCTAAACCATTCCATGATTCTGTATTTCTACTACCAATACATTTTAGATGTTGATTTTTAAGTCACATAAATGGTCATCCAAACCTTTCTAGCAACAGGCCAAGGGAAAATGGTTTGAAGCTGAGGCAGAGCAGGGTTAGACTGGAGCTGAGGAAGTTCTTCACTGTGAGGGTACTGACAGTCTGGAACAGTCTGCCCAAGGAGGCTGTGGCTGCCTCCTGCCTGGGAGTCTTGCAGGTCAGGCTGGATGAGGGCTTGAGCAGCCAAGTGCAGTTAAGAGGCGTCTCTGGGCATGGTGAGGAAGTTGGAGCAGATGAGTCCTGAGATCTCCTCCAACCTGAGCCATTCTCTGACACTATTATTTCTGCATGTAGGAGTTTGAAGACCAGATATGATCATATGCTACTGAAGAGAACAGAAATTGAACACTGATTTGGGAATTTGCATAATTGCTTAAATATGGGATTCCAACAGAGTGAAAACCGTGTCCAGATCTCGGCCCCTCAATTTGAGAAAGATGTTGAGGTGCTGTAATGTGTCCAGAGGAGGGCACCAAGGCTGGTGAGGGGGCCAGAGCACAGCCCTGTGAGGAGAGGCTGAGGGAGCTGGGGTTGTTTAGCCTGGAGAAGAGGAGGCTCATTGCTGTCTACAACTACCTGAAGGGAGGCTGTAGCCAGGTGGGGTTGGTCACTTCTCCAGGCACGCAAGGACAGAACAAGAGGACACAGTCTCAAGTTGTGCCAGGGCAGGTTCCGGATGGATGTTAGGAAGAAGTCTTCACAGCAAGAGTGATTGGCATTGGAATGGGCTGCCCAGGGAGGTGGTGGAGTTGCCATCCCCAGAGATGTTTAAGAGAAGGCTGGATGAGGCACTTAGTGCCATGGTCTAACTGATTAGAAGGGTTAGGTGATAGGTTGGACTCAATGATCCTTGAGGTCTTTTCCAACCTGGTTAATTGTGATTCTGTGATCCTCTGCCAGATCAGGTTGTTTAGAGCCCTGTCCAGCCTGACCTTGAATATCTCCAGGGATAGGGCCTCAACTATCTCCCTGGGCATCCTGCTCCAGTGTTCCACTACCCTCATGGTAAAGAACTTGCGCCTAACATCCAATCTAAATCTGCTTTTCTCTAATTGCAAACCGTTGTCCCTTGCCCTGTCACTACAGGCCTTCATAAACAGTCCTTTTGCAGCCTTCTTGTAGGCCCCCTTGAGGCACTGGAAGGCTGCTATTAGGTTTTACAGGAGCCTTCCCTTCTCCAGGCTGGACAACCCCAACTCCCTCAGGCTGTCCTCGTAGCAAAGGTGCTCCAGGCCCCGATCATTTTCATGGTCCTTCTCCGGATCTGGTCCATGTCGTTCCTGTTTGGAGGGCTCCAGAGCTGGACGCAGTACTCGAGATAAGATCTTACCAGAGCAGAGCAGCAGAATTACCTCTCTCGATCCATTGGCCATGCATCTTTTGATGCAGCCCAAGATGCAATCGGCCTTCTTGGCTGCAAGTGCACACTGCTTCCAGGAGTTATGTTTAAATGTACAAAGTACAAGGCCAAACAACTTGCATTCCATTGCCAAACTGCCTCAGCAAGAAGATACATTCACGTCCCCTTGTTGTTAGTCTCAGCAAGATGACTTGTGTCTCACAATTTCTATTACTGAATTTCAATGTGGATGGCTCTTACATAACCTACAGCCTCCTTTAATTCTCTGTGAAACTCTAGAGTATTCTCAAACAACATTTCACTTGAAGGAATTTACACTATCCTAGAAGAAAAGCCTTAAAACATAAATAAGTCAGGAACAGACTTTCTGCCTTCATGTTTTTCTCCATAAAGAAAATTTCCAGTAAATTCTGTCTTTTGCCACATAAGTTCTCAACACAAGTTAGATGCATGGGATTTTCTGGAAGATACATTAACTCCATCATTTAGCCAACTACAAAAGTCCTTCTCAACTCTTCAGCTACCACAATTTTAAGTAGAGACTTGAAACTCCTCAGTGTTGAAATTTACCATATCCATGAACAATTTACCCAATAAAGCATTTTGGTGCAATCCCCTCTCCACTCAAGGATATCACAGAGAGGTCTGTATTTAAAGTTTAAGAGAAAGCACTCCTATGATCTGTCTTTCTATAACATGCAGTGAAATTGGTGCTAAATGACAAAGTAGCTTATTGACTTATTTGCTCACATCAAGTCATCATGACCAAGCATCAGCTGTGACAAGATGACTGACAAAGCACATAGCTGAAGAGCAGTGCTGAAAAGACAGGCTTGCTCTGAAGAATAAGACTGAATGGAGAGAAGGCAGGATGGGAAAGATGTTATTAGAAAAGGGAAGCAGCAGTGCATGCAGTAGAGAACAACTGCAGTCTGCAGATGAGGAGGACCAAGTGGACTGAAGAGATGCAGAGAGAAAAGTGAGAACTGTTTACAAATAATATGAGTGGGGGAGTGCTGGACTGATGTCCAGAAAGAGGACAAAACACAGGGAGTAAGAGAAATAGGAAACTGTCAAGAAAGCAAGATGATGGGAAATTAATGTACAAACAGTGTGCTCCAGAGGGACAGATCTACTGAAGAACCAGATGAAACAGGCATCTATCTGCAGTGAGTAGACTTGAAACAGCCCCATTACTGCATACAACAAATAAGGGATAAAAAAAAACCAGAGAAATGAAGTTCATTAATGAAAATGTTTCAGGATAAATTATCACAACAATGCCATATAGGCAACCTTTTCTCTGACACTTCTTAACTTCTGCAAACTAACCACTACAGCAACTTAGCAAAGTTGTGTGAAAGTAATTTCTGCTGTATTTTTAGGATTTTTTGAAAGATATCTCTTTCTCACATACTATTGTACAATTAGCAAGGATAAAGAAAAAGGACCTTGAACAACCTCAAGAAAGATTCTAAATAAAGACTGGAGGTAAGGACAGAAAAGATAACAGTATCTTAACAGAGGAAGAAGAGATCCTATACTCATTTCATAAGTAGCACCCCTCAAAACAACCATTTACACTCTGCAATCAAAAAGCACAACTACAAAGGCTGAGAAGAAACAAAGAAAATAATTCAGCTGAACACCTAGAAGCTCTATCACCTGCAAACAATTAAAAATATGGATTTGACTACCAGAAGAAAGTACCTGACCTGTGGTTTGTTTCATAGCTAATTAAGCTACAAACCAGTCCAGACTCTCAGACAACACTGTAGCTTCAGGTTATTTTAAAACTTGATATTTAATCTTCCATTTCAAAGATTTTATAAACCCCAGTTAATAAAATTATCAATACATAGAGTGTTTTAAAATGTTTTGCCTTTACCATACAACCAGTAAACAAAACAAAATCAGAGCAAACTCATGAAATGAAGGGTGTCGATTTTAACCTGCAAACTATTTTTAGGTGGGAAAAAACCCAAACACCTCCAAACCTACACAGTGACAGATAAGGGTTTGCAAGTATTTTAACAGCATGGATTACACTGGAAAATGTGTGACTACTACAAATATCTAAATATGCTTGTGTGCAAGTTTCTTACCAGCTGCTGGCAAATCCAGCTTTGCACGTTTCAATTCTGATACAGAATTTTGGAGCTGGTCTATTACAAAATCATCTTCATAGATAAAATCTTTGGCTAAAGACTCCTGCAGAAATTCTACAAGTTCTTCCATTTGTAATTTCATCAGATGCTCTAGATAAAGCAGAAAATAAACATTAGAATGTCTTGATTATAAACATCAGAAAATTTACCTGAGACATTTTTGTTTCCATCATAGAATGAAAAACTCCTATTAATTAAGCAGACAATAAAACTCTAGACCAGAAATCTCTACAATGCATTAAAAATTCATCTTGGAAATGCTTTCTACTTATTCTCCACTGTGATGGCTTAGGTGTTACCTGCCCCCCCCCACATTTGTGAAAAATCACCCAGACTAGACTCAGTTTATCTGGAAACTGAATGAAGCTTTATATTTACAGCTTAGCACAATATACAAGCAGATATTTACAATATATACAGCTATAAACAGAAATATGCAAGGTAAAAAGTAATACAGAAACACAACACCCCTCCCAGAAACCAAAGTCCCTAGGAGGGGCTCCCAACCAGCCTTCCACCTTCTCCCTAGCCCTCTAATCTTACCCTAGACTTTGCCTTATATTCAAGGTGAGTTTGGAGGGTCGACCAAGGGGGTTAGGAAGCAGAAGGATTAGTGACACAGACGGCAGGTTAGGCTAGAGAGAACTGCAGCTCCAAAGACAGAGAGCATACAACTGCACTATCTATGTTTGTGTTCTTGTTCTTATACATCTCAGCAAGCCTGTGAGTGAAGTACACATCACCATTATTTCTTTTTCACAGCCTATAATCTAATTCTTCTCACCAAAACATCCCAGCTAGGCTCAAACTAGCACATCCACTTAGGACAACGTCATGCAAGAAGGGGGCATCCTCACTCTCCTTCAGCTTTTTTACGTCCAAAAGCTTCAGGTCTTTCTTTCTGTATATTCAACTTAAAAAAACACTGCTGTGCATCTGTACCACATACATTAGCTCTCTTAAAAGCTCTGAAAAGCAGCAAAACATTTTAAAAATTGGTATTTAAGGTATCCTCATTTGCAACTGCATTAACTTTCAAGGAGATTATGACAGCAGTTCACAATTCAGAACCATTGCTTCAGGCTCTCTGAAAACTCAGGTACCTTTTGCTACTTCAATCAAATTCAGGTCATATTTTGAAAGCCATTTCACACTTATCAGATTATTTTTCTTTCCTTTTATTTCACACATGAGTAAAGTCATGCTTCCCCATGAACCTATTGGACACACAAAGCTGTAACTGGAGAAATGTGTTGATTCTTTAAGCATATGTATGCCACTGAAAGTTCCAGAATGCAGGATTTCTCTAAAGAAATCATTAAATACATTAATGGATTTTCACATAAAAATGCTCCTGGCATGTATTCCATGCTGGCACTTTGACTGGACAGGGGATGTTTTTAAGAGTAGGCAAGAGACTGGAAAACCAGTATGTGTTGTTTGCTGCCTTCTCTGACAGTCCTCTAATCTTTCTCTTGCCATAAGATACTTGGTGTTTTGATCATCAAGAATGTTATTACAGACTTGCTAAGCAAGCAAATCTACACTCAGACTTTTGGCGTAGATCTTCCCATAAAAAGAATGGTGAGTTGAAAAAAAAAGTCTATTTGCAAATAAGAGATACAAAAATGCTAAGCTTAGCAATTTGTCTCCCAATGTTTTGCTTTCTTAAGTACAACTACTAAAAAAAAGAGTAACTTTTTTGCCTTTTCAAAGCAGTTTATGTACAAACTAATTAATGCACCCCAGCGAGACAGTGCAGCAGTATCACCACAGTTCAAGAAGGGTAAACTAGCAAGCAAATTAAGACATCAATTCTACAGGCTTCACACAGCTCTCTGAATTTAGAAAGTTAAATGACTTCACCAAGCAAGCCAAAGTCCCAGAGAAAGACTGCATCAAACCTGAGCTATGAGGTATCATCTTGACAAAGGCTAAAGTATGTTAGAAGCTAAAATCCATCCACCAAACCAAAGCTTTTCGTCTCCTTTGGAACTTAAGATGCTAAATCACTTTGGCATAGATGCATTGGACAGTTTTTCTCTAGAAAATACCACATTTTACTTCACTGAAAGCAAAGGATGGAAAAGAAAGCAGACTACTGAAATTCTGGATTTTAATTACTTTATAGACATGTCATTAAAAAACATATAAACAATATTATAGAAGTGATTACTCATTGCAGAGTTGTTTGCTGATATTTTCAGGTATTTAGTGGCACATCCTAGTTTCTTTCTACCCTTTTTTTCTGATTATTTAAATCCTGTGGGGCTAACAAGCTATTTCCAAACTGTGGAACTACAAAATGTTTTCCCCATTGTTTAATTAGCAACACAGCTCATCTCATGTTGAAGTTTAAATAGTTTTCTTGCTGTAATATGATTTGTCTTTGGCAATCCCACTGTACCTGGTCTGGCTGAAATGGAATTAATTTTCCCCACAGCAGCCCTCATAGTAATCTGCTTTGTATTTGCAGCTAGAAAGGTGTTAATAACACACCAGTGCTTTAGCCACTGCTGAGGAGAGCCTGCACTGCATCAAAGCTGCCTCTCCAACATGCCCCACATACCAGTCGGCTGGGGGTGAGGCAAGAGCTTGTGAGGGGACATACTAGGACAGCTGACCTAAACTGACCAAAGGGATACTCCATAGAGTAAGACATCCAGTTGGCAATAAAACCTAAGAGAAAGGAGGAGGAGGAGGAAGAGGGGAGGTATTTGTTATTAGGACATTTGTCTTTTATAACAACAGCTACACATACTGAAGCTCTGCTTCCTGAGGTGTGGCTGGACACTGCCTCCTGTTGTGAAGCAGAGAATAAATCTTCTGTTCTCCCTTAGCTTTGCATGTGACCTTTGCTTTATTAAACTGATTCTATCTTGACCCACAGGTTTTTTTTCCATCTTATTTTCTGTCCCATTGTCCTACTGAGGAGAGGAGTGACAGAGCAGTTTGGTGGGCACCTGGTGTCTAGTCAGGGTCACTTCATCACACACACACATTAATGAAGCAAAGATTTGATTCAGTAGCATAAGAAAAGACAAATATCTGTCAGAAACAGCATAAGGCAAATGGGAAACTAAGATTTTCACACAAAGTCAAGCTACATAAGAACAGAATCAGCTGAATCACTGCTGAGCATTCAAATATTTGAGAGGTTTCTTACTTCTGTGTAGCTTCAGAATTGTGTAAGACATAGCAGTGAGAATCCGCTCTCCTTCAAGTATGTAGATATCCCATATCCTGAGACTTAATGTAAAGGGAGTCTGCAATGACAGCATCAGCAACACTGAAAATACGTTGTCACAACTCACAACCAAAACCAGAAAAGGAAAATGAAAAGCATACTCACACGATCAAGGAAACACTGGAAAAACCACTTTGTTGTGTAAAAGCTTGTGGACATATCCTGGGAGTCCTATAAAAAGATGTAGAAGTTTTAGAAATGCTCCTAAAAATTAAGTAATGCCTTTAACTGTTCAGGAAAAAAAACATTTTTACCTTGAGGTCAATGTACAGAATATTCACCATAAAGAATTAACTCAACTACATGTAACACTGTTATTGGATTTTAACTTTGAGATAACATCATATTCCACGCTTGTCATGTTCAGCTTCTCCAAAATGTTCACGTATACAAACACTGAATAGGCGATGGATTGAATCCCTCTGGTTTCTCTGCAGGCTTTACCTTCATCTTTCAGCCAGTTAAAATGGGCTCGTCTTAGTGGTGCGTTCATGGTAAGTAATGAAGAAAAATAATTCTTAGAATAACTGAAATAATCTTTGTGAAATTTTTGAGAGTCTATTTTAAAAGCAAACAGAAGAAAAAAAGCCACTTCACTTAAAGATTTTTCTAACCTGCAAGAATAACCATCAACCAGGCAGAATGGGACCGTGCCTTCCACTGATAAAATACTGATTGGTATTAAATGTAATGCTATTAAAGAGACTCATACAAACCCAGCACTAAGTTCTGATTTAAAACTTAAAAGAAATGGAACATATCAATATAATACTTTAGGTTGGAAGAGACCTTTAAAGGTCATCTAGTCCAACCTCCCCACTGCAGTGACACAGAATCATAGGACGGTTTAGGTTGGAAGGGACCTCAAGGATCATCCAGCTCCAACCCCCTGCCATAGGCAGGGACACCTCCCACTAGAGCAGGCTGCTCAAGGCCTCATCCAGCCTGACCTTAAACGCCTCCAGGGAGAAAGAATCCACAACCTCCCTGGGCAACCCGTTCCAGTGCCTCACCACCCTCACTGTAAAGAATTTCCTCCTAACATCCAGTCTAAATCTCCCCTCTTCCAGTTAAAACCCATTCCCCCTCATCCTGACATTACTAGACCTTCTAAACAGTCCCTCCCCAGCCTTCCTGTAGGCTCCCTTCAGATACTGGAAAGCCACTCTAAGGTCTCCTCGAAGCCTTCTCTTCTCGAGGCTGAAGAGACCCAACTCTCTCAGCCTGTCCTCATAGCAGAGCTGCTGCAGCCCTCTGATCATCTTCGTGGCTCTCCTCTGGACCCGCTCCAGCAGTTCCATGTCCTTCTTGTGTTGGGGGCTCCAGAACTGCACACAGTACTCCAGGTGGGGTCTGAGGAGAGCAGAGTAAAGGGGGAGAATCCCCTCCCTTGCCCTGCTGCCCACACTTCTCTTGATGCAGCCCAGCACTCGGTTGGCTGTCTGGGCTGCATGTGCACACTGCCGGCTCATGTCGAGCTTTTTGTCAACCCAGACCCCCAGGTCCTTCTCCTCAGGGCTGCTCTCAGCCATTCATCACCCAGCCTGTATCTGTGCCTGGGATTGCACCGACTCAGGTGCAGGACCTTACACTTGGCATTGTACGGTCTTGACATCTTTAAGGATGCTCAGAGTCCCATCCAACCTGACCTTGCATCTCTCCATTCCTTCAATGTCTGAAAACACATGGAGAGTAAACGCATTCTGGATCTCTCTAAACGAGTGTCCAAGAACTCCCTCAGAAGAAAATTATCGAAGCATTCGGTTTACATCAGCTTTTTCAGTTAGTGAAGCAGCTTTTTACACCTTTCTGAACGTTTCTTTTTCAAGGGACCCCTTATGAGAGTAGAGATGGGGATGACAAAAAGAAATTCTTGATTCTTATCTGTAGTGTGTGTGTATATATATATATGTATGCTATATAGACACCTCTTACACACACATATATATACACATATATATATATAAACACAAAATGTAATAATATGCCAGCCTCAGGTTGTATCATCTATCTCTTTTTACATGACTCTTTTTGGATTTTTAGAATGTGTTAAGTGTCTTTTACCTTTTCCTGTTAAAACTACTTGATTGTCTTGTAATTATTCTTTATTTTGGTCCTGAAACGTGACCATCTCAAAAATGAGAATGAGTCTATATGGCTAAACAAGAATCATCATCTTGCACACACTGTAGCAAATCCACAGCTTTCATTTCAGAGTCAAGTTACAAAAGTGTGTGAAGGGGTTGTTCTGGGGTTGTTCAGACTGGAAAAGAGAAAGCTCCAGAGAGACCTAATAGCAGCCTTCCAATGCCTCAAGGGGGCTTACAAGAAGGCTGCAGAATGACTGTTTACAAAGGCCAGTAGCAACGGGGCAAGGGACAGTGGGTTGCAATCAGAGAAAGTAGATTTAGATCGGACGTTAGGAGCAAGTTCTTTACCATGAGGGTAGTGGAACACTGCAATACTGGAACAAGTTGCCCAGGGAAGTAGTTGAGGCCCTACTGCCAGAGATCACAGTATCACAGTATTACCAAGGTTGGAAGAGACCTCATAGATCATCAAGTCCAACTCGTTACCACAGAGCTCAAGGCTAGACCATGGCACCAAGTGCCACATCCAATCCTGCCTTGAACAGCTCCAGGTTATTCAAGGCCATCCTGGACAAGGCTCTGAGCAACCTGATCTAGCAAAGACATCCCTGCTGACTGCAGGGGAGTTGGAAGAGAAGAGCTTTGGAGGTCCCTTCCAANGCCAGTAGCAACGGGGCAAGGGACAGTGGGTTGCAATCAGAGAAAGTAGATTTAGATCGGACGTTAGGAGCAAGTTCTTTACCATGAGGGTAGTGGAACACTGCAATACTGGAACAAGTTGCCCAGGGAAGTAGTTAAGGCCCTACTGCCAGAGATCACAGTATCACAGTATTACCAAGGTTGGAAGAGACCTCATAGATCATCAAGTCCAACTCGTTACCACAGAGCTCAAGGCTAGACCATGGCACCAAGTGCCACATCCAATCCTGCCTTGAACAGCTCCAGGTTATTCAAGGCCATCCTGGACAAGGCTCTGAGCAACCTGATCTAGCAAAGACGTCCCTGCTGACTGCAGGGGAGTTGGAAGAGAAGAGCTTTGGAGGTCCCTTCCAACCCAAACCATTCCATGATTTACTTACATTTTTAAAAATATGACAGAATCATCTTGCATGACTAACCTTGACCTGATCTTTTAACAGAAGAGGGCTTTTCCCCCCATAACTAGACCTGCCTAATTCCATGTTATGAGCAGATCTTACAGCACCTTGTTAAAAAAAGACATTAAATTCTATTTTATAATACAGCAGGCACACATTAGATGCAATTCATCATTGCCAAAGTGGTAGTCTGCTCCCAAATTGTCTTTTTTCTTTTCCTATGGAGATAAAGGAGATAAACATACTAAACAGAAAATAATACAGCCCTGGGAAGGTAATGTTTCTAAGCAGCTATCTCTCTTAAAAAATGTTGCTGCACCAAGCATCTCTTACACTACTTAATCTTAATACTGAAGAGATGGATTTTGGTAGAACAATGTAATTGAAAAAGAAAATTCTTGATGACTACTCCTACTAGAGGTAGGTAGCTGAGGCCTCATCCCTGGAGATACTCAAGATCAAGCTGGACAAGCTTCTGAGCAACTTGATCTAGTGGGTGATGTCTCTGCTCACTGCAAGGGGGTTGGACTAATAAGCCTTTGAGGTCCTTTTCAGTTCAAACCATTCTATGATTTTATAACTATTTCCTATTTAAGAGCTTTAGAAGAAATATTGCTCAACATTTACCTTTCTGAAAACACTACAGATTATGGGTACATTTTTAAAGAACAGTTAACTGCTCTTATAAAGGTTATTTGTTAAACACAAATTAAACCTGCTTGATTGCAAAGTCACCTCTGCCCAGAAGTGTGTCAAAAAGCTGTACACATTATAGATTCTTAATAAAATGTTTTAATGTCAGGCTGCTACACAGCAGTCTGTACAAGGCCAAGCAGGAGGACCACTTATTTTCATTAACTCAGAGGTCAAAAGTGAGACAGACAGACACCCAGTTTTAATTACTCTTAGGATCCAATTTTATCACAACTCTGCCAAGGTGCACCATAACTTTGTCTATAATGGAAACAGTAGCGCTTCTGCCTCTCAGAGCTCTCCATTTTATTCTGAGCTTTGAAGTATTCTTCACCTGGTGGGTTAACCTAAACTGAAAGATGGTAGCAAGCTGCAAGTTAAGTAATGCATTTATTGGGATACTTACCAAATGCTGCTTAAGTTTGGACAAAAATTTTTTCAGTATTTTGTCATGATGTTCTTGAAACCTCAACAGTTTTGGAAAACCAGGAATAAAAAAACCTAAGGAAAGAAACTGACCATGTAACACAGGTATGTAATATAAAAATTACATTGGAAAGGCATTCAAAGGATTATCCTTCTATGAGATCCTGCCTCTGAAAAGACATTCACAGCAATATAACGATGTCCAAATAGAGACGCGCACATACTTTTGCCTAAACAACTACAGTGAAGCATCAGTATGTTCCCTTAGGATTAGTAGATTAGATTAATGGTGGTAGATGACAGCAGATCTACCCACTGTAAGATCATAAGAACACCAAATTTATCATTATTATTTAAAAAACCAAAACCCCACGATTATCACCAACTAAATTTTTTAAAGGCAAAAAGATAAAAATCAGAGTCATACCCAGCAAATGCATTACAGAATGGCACATGGCATAAGTAGCTACAAGGAGTGTCTGCATTTTAAAGGAAAGACCATTAAGAAAGACATATATTATTAATATACAGTCTAAAAGACTGTGAGCTCACACAACTGGGAAAGGAAAGCATTAAGATCCACTTTTAAAGGAGTTACCTCAAGAGGTTAAAAAAAAAAGCTCACAGTAAACTTAATAGTAGCCAAAAATCTTGAAATGTAAAGAAAAACTAGCACAGCTACATAGCAGGAAAAGAAATCCTTCAAAGAAGATCTTTCAAATGGCTGAAGCTGTGCTCAGATCAGAAAAACAGATGATCAAACACTAGCAGTACAAAACCATGACAAAACAAGCCTCTCAAAAAATGCCAATTTAACAAAAACCATTAAAAAATACTACTGGAGCTTGGAAGCAGAAGCCTAAGAGATGCTTTGTGGATTCAACTGTTTGAAGGTTTTTAGAATTGCTCAGACAAGACAAAAATCAAGATGAAAAACAAGTTACATTTTTTGTGTGGAGGATACTGGGGTGGTTCCCAAGTCAGACCACTAAACAGCTCTAAAAGAATTCAAAGTCAACTAACTGAAATATTGACTGTATGAAATCTCTCACCTTAAATAACCAGGAACCTGGAAATCGGCTGATATGATGTTAGCTTTTCTTAAACTAGTTGTGATGGTTTGGGTGTTCCCCACCCCCCCCC
>WAAF01018279.1:471694-510694 GCA_013400475.1 Tricholaema leucomelas
GGCAAAGCTCCCCAGCGAAGAGAAGAAGCAAGTGAAGTAATCTTTGTTTTGCCTTTCTTCTTTACACATCCCAGCAAGACTGTGAGGGAAGTAGACCTCACCATTGTTTTCATTTTACAGCCTATCATCTAGTTCTTCTCACCAAAACATGCTAGCTAGGCTCAAACTAGCACACTAGTTTTGAGACCAGTATCAGTTCAACATTCAGGCCAATACTCCAAGAGGAAATCATAATAAAGGTGAGATAAAGTTGCACGCCCAAGGTAGATGCCAAACACCAGAGAAGAATCAAAATGTTGTGTTTTTTTTTTTACAAAGAGATATCATGTCTCTAAACCTGCTGGGCTTTCTTGAAGAAACTAGTGGGCATGGAGGCACAGAGAGCCTCAATGGATATTGTTTATTTGACTTTCCAAAGATACTTACTAAGTTCCATCACCCAAGCAGCTTTATCTCTTCATTCCACCTCCTAAAGCAGTTAATCCAATGAGTTAAAAGTTAAGACTCAAAACAAAGCAAGAAAAAGAGCTGCAGAGCAGTTTGTGCTAAGACCTAAGCTACATGACACATGCCATGTGTCCACACTGAACAATCAGTCAAGTTCTAGCCATCCTGAACAAGTATTGGAAAAAAACAGAAAAAAGGCAACATGTTAGGAAGAAGTTGTTTATCATGAGGGTAGTGAGACACTGGAACAGGTTGCCTAGGGAGGTGGTGGAAGCCCCATCCCTGGAAGTTTTTAAGGCCAGGCTGGATGGGGCTCCGGGCAACCTGATCTAGGGTGCTGTCCCTGCCCACGTCATGGCGTTAAAGCTAGATGATTCTTGGGGTCCTTTCCAGCCCTGACAATTCTATGATTCTAAATTGTCTAAGTATACAACTCCTGTGTCAAGAACCGATTAAAATGCTGTATCTGATCGGAAACAGGTGAGGGAAAATACAATCAAGTGCCCACAGTGAACAGACTGTGAACATTCACTGTCTTCTCTAAGGCAAAATCTGGAGGGCATCATTGAGAAATCATCATGTGGCAGAGTCAAAACAAAAACAGGACAACACAACCTAGTCAAACACAATAAATTATTTAAGAAAGAAACATCTATTAAAGGCAAAATAAATTTCTTTCTCAAGAAGTTCCTCTACATATGTTTTCAGCCTCTATTACATTTTCCAGGAGGTGTTGAACTTTGGTTGTCTTATTCTCAGACATGTTGGTGAGCATCTGTTGCTGGTCAGTATCAGGGACAGGACACTGGGTTAAACAGCTCTAGTACAGCAATTCCATATTCTTGGGATTAAAAAAAGGCTAAAAGCCACCCCCAAGAGCTTTTATTTGTAAAACATAGGCAGCACAGAAACCAGACAAAGCATGGATCCACAAAAATGTCCCATTAAAAATAGTCAAACTCTTTTAACATAAAGCTCTGTAGTTGCCAGTTCTGTAATTCAATGCATGCTCAGTAAGTTGCAAGATTTACCACCTCGGATTCATACAGGTTGGTATTTCGTAGATACAAACACACATTCTATCATACTTCAATGTCAGGTTGCACATAAGGAAATTTTGCTGTCATAGGCAACGTGTCCTGGTTTGGTTTTTTTCTTAATGCAAACAGTTAATGGCCAAATCAAAGCTAATTAGCTACCGTTAAGAAGACTCAAAGGTGCTTTTTTCCATGTGAAGTTGCTTTCAATTTGTATACACACCAATGCATTATCTTGCATTTTTAACATTATAAAAACCTAAATAATCTTCAAATCATGATCAAAACAACAATGTTCTTGTTTAAAGACTTCACATCATCCATACAATATGAAACATGAGAGAGATTAAGTTAATTCTTTGATTTCAAGTGGTGCTGTGCCATAAATTAGCCTGGTTATGTATCCGAGACACATGGGCTGCACATGAAAAGCATTCCATGTTTCCAGATCACAGGTAGAAAAGAAAAACAGATGAAAAGCCTTGTTTCTGGGGAAGAACCTTTAACCACTGACTCCTGTCAATATGATTCCAATTGACTTACTCAGCCTACCCTGATAATTTCCACAGAGAGATCTTCATTTCGGAGAACCACCTGATGGTCAGTGGCATCAAATGTAATTACAGAAGTTTTCCTTCATGAATATCAGTAATTTTAAAGTGGCTTTAAAGAGATGACAAACTGTGCATGAAACTCTTTTCACCAAAGGAGGACACAGAAAAAGTGGTTATATGACAACAGCTAAGCTGGTTTTCAGATTGCCCTTCCATACTTAACGCTGCACTGTGGCATAAACTCTATTTAAAACACACACATTCAATAAATCATAGGAAATCTATGGGACTTCTGGAGATTACCTGGTCCAACCTCCTGAAAGCAAGACATTAGCTTGCAAATATTTAATAAATGATAAGTTTGGAACATCTGAACTATAACAAGATTTGGTCAGCATAGCTATAACTGCCCTAACAGATGTTGCCAAGACAGTTTCAAGGTGTGTATAAACACAATGTTTCACACACCCTGTAGAGAAACTCATCTGGCCTGGGACTACTCAAAAGCTCACTCTTTCCCTCTAATCACTCGATAGGTGTGTGCTCTGTAACTAGTGCTGGAAAGGACAAAGGAAGAAAGGAGGGAATTGTGAACAGGCTATTCAGTAACAGCTACAGAGGCACTAACTCACATACCTACAAAAGGGACAAAACAGTAAGACAAAATCTAGAACAAGTACTGAAATCCCATTCAACAGTCTACAGCATCTTAAAAAGGCAATCACACCTGTGCAATGCTCCCAAAACCAGGTCAGCTGACTTGGTATATGATGAGTTCATCCCCCAAACACTTAAAATTTAGTATGACCTTTGAGGAGCAGAGAGTTTTGTGTTGTTGTATTTGCACCATTGTAGTTACAGAGCTCTTGATTATTATCAACTCCACAGATTTTCCATGAGATGCTTTTAGACTGTGTTACTGTAAAGCATTTGATCAATTCCACATTTCACTTAAGACACTGATCCTAAAGACAGATTGTCACTTTTCTTTGAAAGGCAATAGCTTTGTAGAAGTGTAAATGGAAAAATAGCCAACTAGCGCTTCATCTTGGGTGGAAAACATCCAGGAACACTGAAAAACCAAGGATGGAAGTTATCACTGTATGAAAAAGCCTTAAGCAGAGAAAAGGAACTAAAACTTGTTGGAAATTTGCTGGAAGGACCAGGTTTTAGACAGGATTTACTTCTCAAGGCTTCCAAGTGTGCTAGTTTGAAGCTAGCTGGGATATTTTGGTGAGAAGAATTACATTATAGGCTGTGAAAAGGAAACAATGGTGATGTCTACTTCACTCATAGGCTTGTTGAGATGTATAAAATCAAGACCACAGACCTAGATGACAGAGTTGCTCTCTGGCTTTGGCTGCCTCCCTTCTCTAACCTGCCATCTGTGTAACTAATCCATCTGCTTCCTAACCCCCCCTCTCCAATTCTCCAAACTCACCTTGAACGTAAGGCAAAGTCTGGGATAAGGTAGAGGGGTGGAAAGGAGATGGAAGGGAGGTTGGGAGCCCTTTCTGGGGACTCTGGTTTCTGGGAGGGGTGTTGTGTTTCTGAATTACCTTTTTAACTTGTATATTACTGTATATAGCTGTCTATTTTGTAAACATCTGCTTGTATGTTGTGCTAAGCTGTAAATATAGCTTCATTCTCTAATTCCCAGCTCAGCTGAGTCTAGTCTGGGTGATTTCATAAGAGTAAGGGAGCGAGTAACACCCAAACCATCACACCAAGACCTACAGCTTTTCAATCATCACATCAGCATCTACAAAAGATGCTGGAATCCCTAGAGTCACTGTACCAATACTCATGGAGCATGCTACATTTCGCATGCAAAGAGAGAACTACCACTAGCATAAATGTTAACGACATGGTGAGAACAGGAAGAGATGTGCAAGGTAGAAAGAGAACCAAGAAATCCAAAGTTAATGCTAGACACAAGTCCATTTTTTCACTAGATTCCAGTCCTGCCAGGTAACAGCACAGCCACAACACTATCTAACACATTCTGTGTCAGGCTTCCATTACTATTTTCTTGCTATATGGATGTCTACAGAAACAGCTTTTAACTGGTTGCATTCCTTGAGAGATTAAGAGGAAAGGAGACCATTAAGAGGAAAGGAGACCATCTAATTTTCATCAAGAACTATTTGAAAGGTATCACATAGAAAAAACAATTACTTACTATTATGGGTGTGAACTCCAGTACCATTCAATAACCCCCTAATACAAAACTTATGTCTTAGTTTGCTTTTACAGATAGTTCCAAACTCAAATGATTTACATTTATTTGAAGTTTGAAATTTAACACAGACTAAGCAACATGAAACTCCATACCATGCATAGCATGCTTTGGACCAGAGAGAAGCTTCACCAAGGCCCAGAAGGCATCTTCTTCATTCATGTACATAAGGAGTAATGCTGTGATCTGGCTCATTCCCTGACAGTATCCAACTTCCTGAAAATCAGACAGTGAAAGTGTTACAATGATGAAAACAAAAGCCTTAAAACTATGGACTCTTAGTTTTTTCTTGAGCAAAGAGCATGCCTGTACTGACAGTCTAAGTTCTCTAATTATGACCCACCAAACACATTAATATTTAAACCACTTGGCAGTCGCGAGGCCACATCTCAAATACTGTGCCCAGTTTGGAGCCCCTCACTACTAGAAAGACACCAAGTTGCTGGAGCGTGTCCAGAGAACAGCAACAAAGTTCGGGAAGGGTCTAGAGAACAGATCTTATGAGAAGTGTCTGAGGGAACGTGGATTGTTTAGTCTGGAGAAGAGGAGGCTGAGGGAGACCTTATCAACTTCCTACAACTGCGTGAAAGGAGGCTGCAGTGAGGTGGGTGTTGGTCTCTTCTCCCTAGTATCAAGTGATAGAAGAGAGGAAATGGTCTGAAATTGTGCCAGGGGAGGTTTAGATTGGGGATTAGGAAAAAAATTTCTTTCAGTAAGGAGCAGTCAGGCACTGGAACAGGATGCCCAGGGAGGTGGAGTCACTGTCCCTGGTGGAGTCACTGTCCCTGGAGATATTAAAAAAACGGTGACGCGGCACTTTGGGACATGGTTTAATGGCTATGCAGGTGTTAGATCAGCAGTTGAACTTGATGATCTTAGAGGTCTTCTCTAACCAAAATGAGTCTATGATTTAAAATACTGATTGATACAAGGAATGATGCATAACTCTGCCACTGAAAGGTAAACTGAAAATCTTGATTGTTCATTAGAACTCTACTGGTGCACAAAATTCTTGTCAGTACTAATAATTTCAAGTAACTATCATCTTATTCTCAGAATGGATATGGTTTTCATTTAGTTGTAACTTGTGTTTATTTTGGAGAAGGGAGTCTTGCTTCTTTTTGTTTGATAAGTCAGGGCACCATCTGACAAACACAGCACTCAAGACTGAACAGTAAACCCAGTCGGCTTCAGCAGCTCAGCGCTAACACGTGTAATAAAGCCAAAGTAAAAATGTTCAGTTGCTGCAAAATTGAACTTGAGTATTTCCTCTGCTATTAAGTTTTACTTTTATGGCAGAGATCAACAGACATTATCATTTAACTGCTCAGATAACCTCACTGATAAGTATTTGTAAGGACAATGACTGAATTGGTAAGTTTTTCCAGGTTTATAAGAAGTTTGTTCCAGAGATAAAACCAAAGCATAGGAACTGTTACACATTAAGAGGAAAAAGGCAAAAAGAGAAGTGCAAAATAAAAACCTCACTGCAGTATTCTCACCATCACACTTCAACAGTTGATTTTAAACACTATTTTTCATGACTTGAAAATACTGGTCCAGTGTTCTATAGGGCATAGATAGTCTTGCAGTGTTTTATCTCTCAGTGTGTTACAGCTGCCTACAAGAACAGCTTAAGACAAAACAACAGATGAAAGATGACAAATTCCAGCCATGTTAATTGTTTTATGGGATGGCCATTTTAAGGAGACATAAATGAAACAGGACAGAATGGATACACTTCCTACAACTTTGAGTAGTACTTAGAGTAATTGCTTAATTTTACTTTCTTCTTACTTTATTTCTGCATGGAATTCTAGGACACTGCTGATGGATATAAAATGAAAGATATACAAAAATGCACCAAATAGGCATAAGGAAGGAGGGGAAAGTGCATTAAACCCACAGTTAAAACTAGAGACACAATGGCATTTGTTTCTTATATTTTTACCATGTAGCCAAAAGACATTACAAAGTACCCAAGCTTCTAGCCCTCAAGATAGTCTAGAAACTCCACTCTAAGCAATCCTCATCCAGGACTGCAGCCAAGACTGAGGGTTAAGTAAAGAAGCTGCAGTCTTTAAAACCATTTTCCAGTTGTTAGAACCCTCCAGGTTATGAAATATTCCTGTTTATTGCAACATGCATCTTCTCGCAGTAGTTTTTCCTTCTCATCATTCAAAAGAATGGGATATACAGAATAGGGTGGAGTCACACAGTCTCACAGTATCACCAAGGCTGGAAGAGACCTCATAGATCATCAAGTCCAACCTGTTACCATAGAGCTCAAGGCTGGACCATGGCACCAAGTGCCACGTCCAATCCTGCCTTGAACAGCTCCAGGGATGGCGACTCCACCACCTCCCTGGGCAGCCCATTCCAGTAGCCAATGACTCTCTCAGTGAAGAACTTTCTCCTCACCTCAAGCCTAAATTTCCCCTGGCGCAGCTTGAGGCTGTGTCCTCTTGTTCTGGTGCTGGCTACCTGAGAGAAGAGAGCAACCTCCTCCTGGCTACAACCACTCCTCAGGTAGTTGTAGACAGCAATAAGGTCTCCCCTGAGCCTCCTCTTCTCCAAGCTAAACAATCCCAGCTCCCTCATCCTCTCCTCATAGGGCTCGTGCTTGAGGCCTCTCACCAGCCTCGTCGCCCTTCTCTGGACACGTTCAAGCATCTCAATGTCCTTCTTAAATTGAGGGGCCCAGAACTGGACACAGATCAGAGTCAGATCAGGAGAGCACATACCAAATTTATTTTTTCTGATTAGATACAACACTGGGCTTCAGTAGACTTGTTGTTCAGTCTGTGCAGCAGGGTACTTGTAAGCAAGATGCTTTATTTTAAATTCAGCTCAAAAACAGCAGCCTTCCACTACCTGACTGGGGCCTACAAGTGATAGGACAAAGGGCAATGGTTTGAAATTAGAGAACCATGGATTTAGATTAGATGTTAGGAGTAAGTTCTTTACCCATGGTAAAGAAGGTGGTTTGCTCAAGGAGGCAGCTAAGGCGCCATCCCTGGAGAAATGCAAGGTCAGTCTCAACAAGGCTCTGAACACCTGATCTGGTAGATGATGTCCCTGCTCACTGCAGGGGGTTGGTCAAGACGACCTTCAGAGATCCCTTCCAACACAAACCATTCTATGATTTCAAGAAATAATTCATTTCTATGCACTTCCAAAGGTCCCTGAAATGTCTCCTTGGACCTTCTTTTAGGGAGAAAAAGAGACACAGAACTTCAGGTTAGCTTGTTACAAGCTCACAGAAACCATATTTAAGTGTGAAGGGTACAAAACTTACCGTATTGTATATGGAATATGCAGCTAAAACATGGAACAAAGATTGTTGCCTGGAGAAATACAAGCAGAAAAAGAAAATGCTGTAATACAGTCTTTTGTAGAAACAGACAAACATAAAAATAGTGACCCTATGTTTTGAAAACCTGTTTCCCCAATTTTAGAACCAGATAACTACACTTTACAATCATATGCACTTCTGATTTAGAAGTCAACATTATATATTCACAATTGTATGATGTTTTGTATGCTGAAAGGTTTCAAAATATACAGGAAAAAGAGTACTTTGAGAAGACAGTGGAGTCAGAGCATCATTTTTACAGTGAGGTAAAGTGAAACACAAGATGAGCTACATTTCAGCACTTATTTACTCTGAATGCCAAGCTTTAAACACCCCAGACCTGATTTTTGTGCTTGCAGACACTAGCAGCTGTTACTAATTCCAAACAGAGACACAGAAGTGTTTAAATACACCCAGCAGCCACACAGTTGTCTTAAATCCTGGCACTCAAATTAAAGGCTGCTTTAGTGGCTGCTATGGTCAAACTGAAATAAAACATTATCAATGCTGACTTGGCATCCTGTGCTCAGTTCTCCAAAGTGAAGCAATCTCCAATGTACTTCAGAGTTAGAAAGAGCTTTGTATAAGACCTTTACTTTCTGTAAAAACAGCCCAACTGTGCTAGTTTGAAGCTAGCTAGAATGTTTTGGTGAGAAGAACTAGATAATAGGCTGAGAAATGAAAACAATGGTGAGGTCTACTTCCCTCACAGTCTTGCTGAGATGTGTAAAGAAGAAAGGCAAAACAAAGATAAAGTCACTTTGCTCTGCACTTTGCTTGGGCACTTCGCTCTGGGCTGTGCTCTCAGCTCTTTGCCTGCTGCAGAGCTGGGGCTGCTGGCTGAACTCCATCTTGCTTTCTAACCTCACCCTCCATTTGCTTTGCTGATTCACCTTGCTTCTTAATCCCCTTGGCCGAACCTCCATTCTTCCTTGGGACTGGCGTAAGGTTGAGAGGGGTTGGGGGAAGGTGAGGGGTGGTTGAGAGTCCCTCCTGGGGACTCAGGTTTCTGGGAGGGGAGTTGTGTCTGTTATTACCTTTTTACCTTGTGTATTTCTGTATATATCGGTACGTACTGTAAATATCTGCTTGTAAATTGTGCCAGCTGTAAATATAAGCTTCATTCAAATTTCCAGAGCTGGCTGAGTCTAGTCTGGGTGATTTCTAAAGTGTGGGGGGGCGGGGGATACCCAAACCATCACACCAACTTATAAAGGTATTAAGATACTAAGTAAAAACAAAACAAGCCCACTCCCCCCCCCCCCAAAAAAAAACCCACAAAAAACCCACAAACACCAAAATGCCAAGAAATCCTCCAAAGCCTACCAGAACAAAACTCTGCTCTTCTCAAACTGAGTCATCAATGTAATGGTGGAAATTTCTCACCATGAATTTTTAAACTCATACCTACTTTTTGTGATTTGTTGGGGAGATAATTTGGAAACTTGAATGCCTATTTTCATCTACAACTGCTAAATTTTAACTTGGGAGTTTTACTGACTGTCCTTTTCTTTTGCATGTTAACTCATCAAATGCATAGAAAATGATACTTGCTGGTTAAAAAAAGGCAAGCATAAGAAAAAGGCAAGCATAAGAAAGAGGCAAGCATAAGAAAAACGAAAGCATAAGAAAAAGGCAAGCATAAGAAAGAGGCAAGCATAAGAAAAACGAAAGCATAAGAAAAAGGCAAGCATAAGAAAGAGGCAAGCATAAGAAAAACGAAAGCATAAGAAAAAGGCAAGCATAAGAAAGAGGCAAGCATAAGAAAAAGGCTGCATAATTTCTGTTGGGAAGAGGATTCACACTTGGAAAATTTTATCAAAACATGTAGATGATGGCATTTTCATTTATCCTCCCACAGAACTGAAGCTTAGCCATTCTTGAGTAAACAAAGTGAAGTCTAACCTAAAGATACTAAGGTGGAGTCCTATATTACAAGGGCAAACTCAAAGGTCCCAAACACACAAGGGAACCTTCTGTTCTGACCACATGAAACTGACCATAAGATCTCCATGTCATTCACAGGAAGATACATCAAATAATGGCAATTTTAGTACTATTTATACTAGATGATACCACTAAAGACCTATAAATGAATTAACTCTCAAAACTAGTCTATTTAAAAGTTAAACTATCAATTTACACAGGGGACTTTACTGCTGTATGAAATGATTTCTGAATTTTTCCATTAAGGCATCACTGAAAATGAGAAATATATGTACAGTAATTCCAAGACCTATTTCAAGTGTGAAATCGCTTTATGCAGCCACAGGCTTTCCTGTGGGCTCTGAGGGCATGCTTACAACACAGCTACAGGGACTGGAGCTGGCTCTGCTCATGTTAACCCCAAACTGATGAGGTAGTGAGCTTCTGCTAACATCTAAAATGTGTGCATAAAAACTAACTGAGGTCTAGAAGCCACAAAGTCATTTGATCATGGCACTGTGGCAGTATCACTGACAGGCAAGGCAAGTGGGCTCAGGTACAGACAGCAAACGTATCTCAACTAGAGTGGCTGCACAAAAGAGCTCTCAGCTTGGGAATTTTGCCTTTGTACTCCATCACATGTTGCAGCCATCGGAGAAATTCCCCACATTTAAAATTTGCCCACAAAATACCTAGAATAATAATATAAGATGATGTTTGTTTTATTATCATATTCAAGTCCATAGCTTTGAGTATTGCTTCTTGAAAATAGCAGGCTGCTGTAAAATCTGCCTTGGAAGGAAAAGAAGATACAAAAAATAACTAATACGGTCACAGAAAAAAATACTCACTTTATCTCAGCAGGGTGCTGATGCTGCAAGCTAGAAATAATACTGATGTTTCTATCACCACTTATTTCACTATTAAGCATTTTTAAAGATGACAGCTGCCTAATATCCCTCACCCAATGACAGTAAAAATAAATATTGAAGAAAACCAAAAGCATTAAGGCCTACATTTGTAAATAACTAAATGCTCACATATAAAATGCTTCTTTATTTGGTTCTGAGTTAGATACTAAGAGAAGATGAATACAAAATCCAAAGGAGAAGTAAAATCTCTGGGAAGGTAAGAGTTATTAAAGATGTAAAGAGCAATACTGGTTTTCAAAATATCCAGTTAAATAAAATGGTTCAGTAATAAATCTTAATTCTTACTGGCTTGGAATTCCCATTCTTACACATTTACAATATTTGAGACACTTTTTAGTACATATGAAACAACATTAGAACAGCTTAGATATGGTGTCTTTGGAATGCTACTGACCACCTCACACTGAGAGAAAACTAGTTAGCTGGAAGTACCCATCTAGGTTTACAGCAGTAAGAGTAGCTACATCATTCCCCATAGCCAATCCTGATGTGAGCCTGGAGCCTCTACTCAGCGTGCTTATAGAAACTGAAGAGGCTTGAGGCAGATCAAAAGCCAGTTTTAAAAACAAGTCAAAACCTTTTAATTTACTTACTTCACACCATATCTGTCTCGAAACATTATGTGATCTCTGTATGTTCGATTTACATCAAGATCTATTTGCCTGATATCTGGCGAAGACCCCCGTGCTTGACACTTCAGTTTCTGGGAAAAACAGTGAAGAACAGAAGTTTAAAACTGTGAACCTGTCTGACTGTACACCTGGATAGAAGTATTTGCCATCTCATGATTTCAAGCATCTAATATAGACTAGCAACTCAGAAGACAGTAATTTTGAATTCCTAACTCTGTATATACAAATTCTACAGTCAGATACATTCACACACACTAGAGACATAAAAAGATCAGTCCCACAGTACACATTTTAGTGACACCCACACCCGAGGCTACGTTTCAGCATTTCAAATTTCTAACTGTTATTTCTCAGGTAGGCATATCACTGGAAAAAGACAGGAAGGGAGTTTTACTACTCAGGAACATGAACCTGAAATGCAAGTGCAGCAGACTGGACTCTTAGCAAATGATTAAGTGTGGTTTTCCTTTTCCTGCCTTTTTCTCTAAGCAGAATGAATAGCTACATAGCTGCCAGTTATTATCTAAGTATAGGTAATGGGCATTTCTCTAGTCATTTTCTCTGTCTTTCTGTTCTGATGTCATTTAGAATACCTCTTCTTCAGCACTTGCTTTAATGTTTTATAATTAAATCCAATTTTGCAATTGAATACTTAGGAAGCTTGCACAGGTTAGACTGCCACCTTATTTTTTACATTTAGAATATCTTTCTCTTGACATTCATTCATTCATTCTCACTTCTGTCCCTACAAGCTGAGTTTACAAGATATTTCCAACTGGTGTCAACATGGTACTTGAAAAATACTTCATGAGTAGATATTATCAGAAAATACCACAGTCAAAAGGCAGAACTCTGCAGATTCTATATTTAAGAAAATAAAAAGGTTTAAAGACAACAATAAGCAAAGCAAAACAAAAGTACTGAATAGGGAGCAGTCACCTCTTCTCAGTCTGTTGAATACAATCAGATGCTTCAGGCATATCATGAATTACCTGTAAGTCACTGAACCAGTTGGCAGCACAACTAACACAACACTATCCACAATCTCAGATTTTTTTTTCAGTGTAATTTGAAGTACTAAGAGCCAGAATGGTTTGTCTAAGAAATAGAAAACAAGTGAAAATTTATAGGTTTAAGGTAACATAAGGACCCAGAGCCTATACTTTGTTGGAATATGGGAAAAGCAGCATCCTGAGTCCTTGCTATCACAGGAGCCTGTAGTGTGAGTGAAAAGAAAGGGTACCTAGAGTCTGAGAAACGGAAAGGACAGAAGATTAAGAACTAGTAATTGCCCTTCACAGAGAATTGAAAGAAGCTCTTTAGCCTGCAGCAAAAGCACATATTTTCCTTCTAATTTAAGGTGTACAATTTGTAAGTGATACTTGTAATGAGGAGTGTTAATATCACCTCAGGAAATGGGAAATGAAGAGCAGTAAAATGAGCTTATCTCAAATAAACAAGCTAGGACAATGCTGAAAGGAACTCTTTCTACTCCTGTGTAAGAACTACAAACACTTTTTAGTTTACAGTGATGGCATTAATCATTTTTGAAGATGAATCCACCTATTTTAAAAGCTTTCAGTTTTACTCTTCTTTCTCACAACTGCATTATTCAGCAGGAGCTCTGTTTTATCTCTTTGGGATCTGCCACTAGTCTTAGTGACACAATTTAAACATAATAATCAGAAAGAGCACACTGTCAGACTAAAGAGCAATAAATAATGTAGGAAGAAGATCAAAGACATCAAAATTTAGGTGACATCAATGCCAAAATCAGTCTTCTTTCATGACCTTACAAGATTCTTGATTCTTTGACTACTCAAGACACAAAGCCTCAGGTCCCAAAAAGCGCTATTAGAAAATGCCAAACTCAAGTAAGGAAGGCATTTCCCTGAAACTCTGGGCATTATTTCTTTTAAAGATAGTGAACATTTAAATTTTTGTGGGACATAATTCATACACTCCATGACATTAAATTACCTTTCTGTTACCTAAATTCTGCCTAGAACCTTTTAAGGATAGAGGAAAATACTGTTTTTAAGGATTCCTTTCCCCTTCTGCCTCACTTCCTAGCCAGCATATGAAGCTTACTGTTGACTTCTGGATGTGAAGTTTATCTCCCCACACCCACAGGAAAAGCAGACTGCATAAGAAAGAATGTAAAGGAACATAAGTACAGTAATTCAGAGTTCGCTTTAACTGCTTCTCAGGGTGAGGGCAGAGGCTGGAGGTGTATCACATAGCTGATTTTCTGTATCTTCTAAGTAGGAGATATGGTTACATAGTCGATTTATGCCTGGAGAATGGAGAATCTTGCGAGGTTAAGAGCCTGTCATCAGTTGTACCTCCACGTACACCATCAAGTAACCACACAGTGCTTTGTAAAGGGTAACTAAGCCTCTCTTGGAGATGGGATGGCAGAAAGCCAGCCAGCTTATTCTGGCTTCTACAAAATTAAGGCACCAAGCTCCATCTCCTCCACAATACTGGAACTCCTCTTATTGATATTCAGCTAACAAGGCACTTCCATAAGAGACATTTCTCAAAGACCTGCAGTTTCAAAGTTCTCTGTCTTCTTAATTGTGACAGGCATTTTTATTTCGGTTTGTTTCGCTTTTAGAAGGGCTTCTGCATGTACATGAGGACAGGAAAAGAAATGGAAAGAAAACCAAATTAATTACAAAAAAAAAAAAAGAGAAAAAAAAAAAGATGGGAAAGTGCTTCTCAATACAAAGCTTCTTTCCTGGCTAAAACAAGCAGTAGAGTTCAATTCAATTTCTAATCTACATGGCATTTTTAGAACACTATCAATAAAAGCTTAATAAAGCCTACAGTCCTACTAGCTGAAGTTTTTAAAATTAATATTAATGGAAATTAAATAAACTTACAGTATAAAAGTCTTTCATTTCTTCTTTCATTTTAGGGACATCAAGTAGTAAAGACCAGACTTGCCCTCTGAACTGCAGTGGAATTCCTTTATAAATTCTTCTATGAAACTGTAAAAATAAAAGAAAATGTAAATCCAGTATAATCTACAACACTGAACAAAAGGGAACAGCGACACATAATGTGTTGATGAAAACAATGCAGTTAGGTCAGTTGTCCTAGTAAAGGCCCCATGACCTGCAAGGGACAAAGTGTTCCAGTGGTTTTTTGGGGGACTGGAAGTGTCCAGTGATGTCACCTGGGACCTCTGTTAATAGAATCAGCAGGGGCACAGGGAACAAAATGGACACACAGGCCAAAATATGACTCTGTTCAGGCAATGCTTCCAAGTCAGGAGTTCAGCACACAAAAAAGGCCTATCAAAATAATATCCCTTCTGCTGAGCACCACTTAGTCTATACATATTGCAAACACCACTCCAAATGTTATAATCTGGATCCAAAAAAATAGATTCTTAGGAACACAGTATTCCAGGACAAGCCACAAATAATTCACTGTAATTACAAACTATAAATGGCAGCAGTGAAAGTCAATCAACAATATCAACTTGACCGGAGTCGTTAAATTTGACATGTCATTGCTCTTGCACTCTTAGTCAGTGGTTTGGTCCTTTCTGGGCTTATTTGAACAAAACACTAACTAAAACGTTCCTCAGTTACTTTCATGCTGCAGCATTCAGGAGCACTGAGACTTCTAAACAGAGAAAGACAGACTACCTGTTTAAAGTCTTGGTTTTATGAGCCAGGAGGGACTCAAGACAAACAAAGCCTGAGAGCAACCGAATCTTAGAAATTTTAAAAACACACCAAAAAATGTTATCCTCTTTCAGGAGACAGGTTTAAGAAATGGAAAAACAAAGAACATGAACTTTTCTGAAATTATTTTTTACTATTTCTTTTAATGATGGCAGAGGGAGGCAATTAGATTTAAATGAGAAGGAAACACACATGACCCCTCCCCAAACAGTTTCTTTGTATTTAACCTGCAAGGAAAATTAGATGGTAAAAATTTCAGTTGATAAATCCATCATTTCCTCAAAGTCATGTTTGTAACATAAGATACACTGGGAAAGAAACATCCTCCTCAAATGATCCTTTTTTAATTTTTCACATATTTCATGCCTCCAGTTTGGGAGATTTATGAACCCTTCACCTGCTGTCATTTCCAAGCCTTCTGCTGCTTGGGATGTATCAGATTTGCAGCTGTGTTTTCGAATACGTAAGTAATACAAGTAAGTTCACATCTCTTTTTTGTGCCCCCATTTCAAACAAAAAAATTCTATCTATATAAAAAAACAAGAGCAATCCTGCAGGCTGTCCACAAATAAAATGTTATGCTTTTTAAAGAAAGTTTTTCTGCTTTAATATTATTAAGAATGCTCTAAAGTGGCAACACTTTTGTAACACAGTTATGGCAGTACAGTTTCCTTAGCAGGATAAAGAACAATACACAATGCTACAGAGCACCCTTCTCTACATCTGTATACCTAGATAGCAGCTCACACAGAGCATTTCAGTGTGTGTGAGCCAAGACACAAGGATAATTCCTTGCAAGAAAGAGAAGAATGCCATCTTTTGAAAGCCAAGAAACACCAACTGCAGTGGAGTCATCCTGAGAAGGGATTAGCCTGTCTACTGGAAAGCAGAATGAGCCACATCTGCAAAATCTGATCTAGGAACTTGAAAGAAAAAAAAAAAAATCTCAAAATGCAGTGTTCTGTGTCTCCAGTGACACTGGACAGAGTTCAGAGAGCTATGAAAAGGAAAGAACTTGATGCCAGAGAATGAGGCCAGTCACCTTCCAGTGATGCGCAGTGATAAGACAAGAGATAATGGGCATAAAGCAGAACACAGGAATTTCTACCTCAGTGTGCTAGTTTGAGCAGACAGAGCACTGGAATGGGCTGCCCAGAGAGCTTGTGGAGTCTCCTCAGAAGATTTTTTTAAAACCCACCTGGATGCAATCCTGTGCAAACTGCTCCAGGTGCACCTGCTGTAACAAGGGGATTGGACTAGATCTGGCAATTCCCACCTTGGGGAGGAGGAGACACACAAGAAGGGCAGGGGAACACACACAATCTTCAGAGCAAAATTAATTTCTGATATTTACTCAGTTAAAGACAATATAGAAGATCAAACTGATTATTAGTTAACTGAGATTCTTTCCCATAAGCACACCATACTACTGTCCTCTGTTTTATTTCCTTATGTAATATAAGGTCACAGTGACAAAAGCTGGTGTGGGGTCCAGCTGCTTGCAGAAATCTTCATCACTTCTGTTCTTTCTGACTCAGGAAGTAAGAAAATTCAGCAAGCTACTTTACTTTTTTTTCTGCTTCTAGGATGATGAAACGAGTGCACCTTCAACAAATTCTTTAAAATTAAGGCTTTCTTAACATAATAGCTCAAAATAAAATACAATTGTTTCAACTCAAGATTTCAGAAGACAGTTGCATGAAAATCTGTATCATTCAACAAATGGCATCATAGAATCTGGGACTGGGAAACTTACTCTCGTAGATACAATCATATAACTGAAATAAACATACAGGTTTAAGATCCATATCACATCTAGGCTGACACTCAGCCAACAACAGCTGTCATAATTCTTGAATTTATTATTAATATTGTTGATTCCAAGGAAGATAGGACAAATGGACACTAGATGAGGCCCTCTCGTCCTGGAATTCAAAAGAAGCTTCTCAAGCAGAAATAAATTGGAGCTTTCCAGTGTGTAAAAAGAGAATGTACAGAACGAATTAAAAAGCTTACAAAGCATGACAGAAAAAGAAAAAACCCTCTTACATGTAGGATACTCCAAATTAGCTATCATCTCGATTACTGAAGTCTGTAACATTCAATGTTCAATATGGCCCTCATGCAAAAAGCCTAGAAAACACACAACCTACTCATCCCTCCCCTGGTCCCAGGCACTGTAGCACATCAACCATACCAGCTCCTGGACAAGAAATAAGGCCACCTTCACACAGGAGTGAAAAGTGAACTGGCATCCTTACTTCTGCAATATAGAGAACTGGTTTTCTTGAAAATAAAATTTTCTTGGTTATGTCAAGAAGAGCTGCACAAGCAGCAGAGGGATTCTGCCACCTCAAAAAGAATCGGTGATGAGAAGCACAAGAATTAAAATCTGAAGGCTGACAAGAAAGTATCTTTATAATGAAAAGAAAGTATATTTATAAAGGCTGCTGCCTTTAGAGGCTCTTCAGCTTCTGTGGGTCACATAATGAAAAAGCCTATATACAAGAGTCATTCCTTCCCTTTCAGAAAAATCTCAGGAATGTGAAGAAGGTTCTTCATTAAGGCTCTGTGTTCAGACTCCAGACTAAGTGGAGACTTGATTATAATATTCTGTGTGAATACCAGAACAGCTGGAAATTGCAAGGTAGCCTGATTGTTTCTCTTCTTCCTTTCCCTCTCAATTTAGGCAACTTCAATCACAGAGAGATGAAGGTAGACAGCGAATGACAGAAATACTTTGGTGGAAATACTCAAATGGGAATAGAACATACAACAGTTTTATTTAATCTTTCCTGAGAGTTATGATCATACTAAGCCAGGAAGGATTTACTGTCTGTGGTGGTTGATTGCAGCCTGGATTATTAAGCAGTAGAATACAAATAGGAAATAAAAGCAGTAAGCTAAAGAAAGACCACACTGAAACATAAACTTCGCTGCACCATGACACTATGCGTAAGAAATGAGTGATGGGAAGATGAAAGCTTTGTTTTGACAAATATCAATCATGCAAAGACACCAGGGCACTTACACACTTCAAAGGCGTGTGTCTGTAAGAATCATGATGACTCTACTGAAAAGATGCCTAAATAATCACACAGGAATCAGGGAGTTTCATACACAAAGAGGAAGGCAGGCAGAAGCACCAGGAGACCTTCATGGATGAACAAGGAGCTCCTGGACAAACTCAAACACAAAAAGGAGGCCTATAGAGGGTAGAAGCAAAAAAAAGGTACCCTGAGGGGAATACAAACTAGTTATTTGAACAGTCAGAGATCAGGTTAGGAGAGCCAAAGCCAGGTACTTTGGTGATAAAAGGAATAGGGGAAATGCAGGCCCTCTCTGCAGGGAAATAGGAGACCTGGTTACCCAGAATGTGGAGAAGACCGAGGTACAAAGTGACCTTTTTTGCCTCAGTCTTCACGAGCAAATGCTCCAGCCACACCACCCAAGTCAGAGAAGGCAAAAGCAAGGACTGGGAGAATGAAAAACCATCCACTGTACAAGATCAGGCTCAAGAATCTGAACATGCATATGCCCATGGGACCTAATGAGATGCATCCATGGGTCCTGAGAGAGCTACTGGATGAAGTTACTAAGTTACTCCAAGATCATGGAGCAGATGCTTCTGGAAACCTCTGCTAAGGCACAGAGAAAATAAGAAAGTGAGCATGGCTTCATTAAGGGCAAATTGTAGCTGATGAATTTGGAGGCCTACTTCAGTGGGGTTACAGCACTGGTGGAAGAGCAACTGGCATCATCTACCTGAACTTGTGCAAAGCATACAACGTTGTCCCACACAACATCCTTGTCACTGAATTGGAGGTGTTCAGGCAGATAGCAATGACAGGTAGTGTTCTACAGGTGTTGGGACTGGCACTGTTCATGCTCTTGTTAGCAACATGGACAGTGGAATGGAGTGCACCCTAAGTAAGCTTGCCAACAACACCAAGCTGTAACATGGTCAACAAGTTGGAGGGAAGGGATACCATCCAGAGAGACTTTGACAAGCTTGAATAGTGGGCCAGTGCAACCTCATGAAGTTCAGTAAGAGCAAGTTCAAGGTCCTGCACTCAGGGTGGGTCAATCTCCAATCAACACATGCTGGAAAGTGAGTGGATTGAGTGCAGCCCTGAGGAAAACAACTTTTGGGAGTGTTGGATGACAAGAAGCTCAATATAACCTGGCAATGTGTACTTGCAGACCAGAAAATCGGTTGTATCCCAAGCAGCATCAAAAGAAGTATGGACAGCAGGTTGAGAGAGGCAACTCTATCCCTCTCTACTGCTCTCATGAGAGCCCACCTAGTCTGTTGTATTCAGCTCTGGGGCACACAACATCAGGAGGACACAGACCTGTTGGAGTGAGTTATGACAAGGGCCATAGAGATAAGCAAAGGGCTCAAGCACCTTTCCCATGAAGCTAAGCCGAGAGAGTTAGGACTGTTTAGCCTGGAAAAAAGGCAGCAGCCTTCCAGTTCTTAAAGAGGGCCTAAAGAAAGCTGGGTAGGGACTTTTTACAAGAGTATGTAGTGACAGGACAAGAGGAAATGGTTTCAGTCTGGAAGAGAACAGACTTAGATCAAAAGCTAGGAAGAAATTTCTCAATATGAGGGTGGTAAAACACTGGAAAACAGGTTGCCCAGATAAGTTGTGGATATCTCATCCTTGAAAGTGTTCAAGGCCAGGTTGCATGGGGCTTTGAGCAACCTTAATGTAGTGGAAGGTGTCCCTGTGCATAGCACTGGGATTAGAACTAGATGACCTTTAAGGTCACTTTCAGTTCTAACCATTCTGCGATTCCACACAGCTATGGAGTTGTACATGAGTTGATTTTACTATGTCATCCTTCATTACTTATAAATCATTAATAAAATATAATAGAGAGTGGCACATTTCTAGTCTCAGCGTGGCAACTCTTCCATCTCCTTATGGCCACACACTGCTGCCCTCCATTTACACTCTCCCACCTCCTTTTTTTTTTTTCCTTCTCTCACAGAATTTCTAATGGGAAAACAGTGTGAAGTTCCTAGAGTCCCAAACTGTCTCTTGAGAAAGTCTTCTGCAATAAAGACCAGAGAAAGATGTAAATCAAAGAGTCTCACTCAGTGTTAATGTTCTCTCATTAACTCTCCTCATGAAGTTGTGATGGCAAAAAATAAGGAAGCAACCTATAGGCAGCTCTGCAAGTCCATTACATGAAAACTGTGTGTTGTGATTAAGCATGACAGTTTTGGATCATGTAATCAAAAGCATGGCTTCATTTACAGTATGTGTACAGTATAAATACATTTCTTCAAGCCAAATTCCTCCCACCTGTATACTGTGAGGGCTTATTACCAATAGTCTCTCTGAAGTCCTGTCCTTTGTAGACACCTGCTCTATCCCTGGGTCCATCACCTTCTCTGACACTCCCTTGCCTTCTTTCAAGAACACAAGCATCTCAAGCATGCCATTTTCCAAAACCAAGCCATCACTGCAATTACAATTAATGATCATGCATCATTGTTACTGCTGTTGTGCCTGTAACATTTCTTCAGCAGTGCTTCTAAACAAGGCCAATTTTAGGAGCAGCCTGACTGCCCAGAAAACACAGAATGCCAGGTGAAGTGAGTCTTTGAAGATATAGGCTGTTTATTTTCTTTAGCAATTTGTTCCTCAGCGTTAACCACTTTAGCCAATCAAGTGAAGACAGCAAGCAAGAGTCTGCAATTGTTCTTTCACCTACTGCTTCCATGCCTCAAGAAGGTGAGCAAGGAAAGCTGGTGCATTCCTCCAACACACTTTTAGCTAAAAACTGTCTTTATTTTTCAGTTTTGTACAACACTGAGAACATTACCAGGCATTTCAAAAAGAGCAGTGACAATGCCTGACTTTCCACTGCATGCTCAGGAGAAGGAGGCTGATTCTTTATTCTGTATGTTCTGGTTCACTTACCAGACAATACGAGAATAAAAAAGGGAATAAACCACCCTTGGTTTTGAAGTCACATATGCTCCACCAGAGTAAAAGAATCAGTGAGAAATTTTCCTAGCCTCAAGCAAAGCTCATCCCCTTTATGAGCATATTGAATTATTCTTGTCACTATTTATAGCTCAGCCTATAATTTGTTACATGAACTGAAACTCTTTGACTTGCTCTACCTTCTGCATGCTTGGTGACAGAGTATTGTTAAGTCAGTGTATCACGGACTGACATCAGTAGTGGCTGAAGAGGAAGACAACAGGTAGCTATTCTCTTACCCAAAAGGTATTTCACATTCTCTTTGTAAACAAAGTAGCAGTTACACAGGTTTTTGATCAACCCTTTGACTTGAGAACATAGTTGCTCTTCAAATTACCCACTCATCACAATAAAGAAACAAAGCCACCAGTGTTATGAGTTCCAGCTTCCCTCTCCAGGGAAGATGACAGGACAGAAAGTAGAATTACAAGAAAAAACTTGGGAAACAAATTGTTACTCTTTCATGCATTCACTTCATACTTCAAGAAAACTAATTTCAATCATAGAATCATAGAATGGTTTAAGTTGGAAGGGACCTCAAGGATCATACAGCTCCAACCCCCTGCCATAGGCAGGGACACCTCCCACTAGAGCAGGCTGCTCAAGGCCTCATCCAGCCTGGCCTTAAACACCTCCAGGGAGGAAGCATCCACAACCTCCCTGGGCAACCTGTGCCAGTGNNNNCACAGTACTCCAGGTGGGGTCTGACGAGAACAGAGTAAAGGGGGAGAATCACCTCCCTTGCCCTGCTGGCCACACTTCTCTTGATGCAGCCCAGCACACAGTGGCTGTCTGGGCTGCATGTGCACACTGCCGGCTCATGTTGAGCTTCTCGTCGACCCAGACCCCCAGGTCCTTTTCCTCAGGGCTGCTCTCCAGCCATTCATCACCCAGCCTGTATCTGTGCCTGGGATTACACCAACCCAGGTGCAGAACCTTACACTTGGCCTTGTTAAATGTCATGAGGTTGGCCTGGGCCCACCTCTCTAGCCTGTCCAGGATTTTGCTAGCTTCTCAAAAGCACCAACAACTGGCTTTGGTGTTTTCAACAGAAGTGAAGTTCAAGACACAGCCACTAGTCTCAAAACCAAAGAAGGTAAGCAGACACAATCACTAGGAGACGTGCTGAGTAAATTTCTCCTCCAACTCAAATTACAGTCTCTCAGTGTCCGGCTCATCAGGCTAACAAGTGTTCTGGTCTCAGCCTCTCCCTTCAGCATTTTCCACTTTGCACAGAATAACTTACTAAAGCTAAAGGCTACTAAGGGAGTAAGCTAGCATTGAAGGCCAGTCACCCAGGCAGTATCCAGGGATGCCTGTTGTCCTCTAGACCTCAGCAACACAGAGCTGCATCAGCAGCAACAGAAAATAACAACAGAATACAAAATAGTAAACAGCAACTTTCAAGAGGGAATTTGAATTTTGAAACCTCATCTTCTGTACATCATCCACCAAAAAGCCACAAGAACACTTAAGAAAACCTTCCCAACACAGTGCTGGGAACACAGCCTCTTCCAGGATGCCTTTTCCCATTTGAAATTCTTCCATAATTTTAAAATGACCAAGACTGTAATTCCAACAAATAAACTACTGACATAAAAATCTCTACTTAGCTCTTAAAGAAAAAGCACTTAGCACTAACAGCATACTGAACATAACCCAGCTTTTGTCAAAGCCCCCTGACCATTACGTATTGTCTATTGTAGGAGAAAAACAATTCTGTAACTAAAACTTCCTAAAACAATTCAAAGATTATTAATGGAAAATTCACTTCCTTAAAATTCACCTGCAGCTTCACATAGGAACAAATAAAGAAGCAAAATTAAGTCGAGAAATGTTGGACAGTGTTAAGAAGCTGCCAGCAGACTTCAGTTTTTCCATCTTGATTCCAAAATAGAAAAAAGTTCATCACGGTATAAAGTTTTCTATTCAAAAGTAGATCTCATCTCATTCACACCACTGAAAGAGTTCACATCTCTGTGACTGTGAATGCCACTGAGATTGTGAATGCTTTGTGGTGTATTATTCACAGAAAAAACAGACTTACCCCAGGGTGAACAGGGCACTGAATGCTTTCCTATATGTACTTTTCACTTTCTAACTTAGTACAACTCTACTTTTAAGCAACCAACTCTCTTAAGATATCCTAAGGTATCTGTGCTGGCAAGTCTGATAATTTAACTACCAAACTATGTGCCCTGTGTTATGACTAATCAGTTTCCTTGGAGAGTTTTTCAAGGCAGTTTGCACTGATCTGTGACTGCGTCCTGTCCTAGGCTATTTGGTAAACCTGGGCTGCCAAAAACAAGAAGGAAAAAAAAAAAGAAGAAAAATAGAGAAAAGGAAAAAAAAAAAAAAGAAAAAGAAAACAAAGGAAAAAGAAAATTAAAATAAAAAGAGAAAGGAAACTAGAGAATATTAAACTGAACTCATAGAGCTTAATAAGAAATGCAAAAGAGTAACTTTAAATGTAAATATTAATTAGTATAATATTCAGCATACAAAGACATAAAAAACTGAAGTTAAACTCCTAACCCTTGAAACGAGATCTATGACTCCTGAAGAATTCAACTATACCATGTGTCCACTGCCCTTTGCCCTGTCATTGGGCAGCCCTGACAAGAGTCTGGCCCCAGCCTCTTGCTCCCCACAGGTCCTTTAGCTCTTGCATTGATCAGATCCCCTCTGAGGCTGCTGTTCTCCAGGCTCAACAGTCCCAGGACTCTCAGCCTTTGCTCCTCACAGAGCTGCTCCAGGCCCCTCAGCAGCTTTGCAGCCTCCCCTGCGCTTTCTCCAGCCCAGTTCTCTCTTGAACTGGGGAGCTCAAAACGGGATCCAGGACTCCAAGTGTGGTCTCTCTAAAGCAAAGTGGAGGGGGAGGAAAAACCTCCCTCTGTGACCTGCTGGCCATATTCTTCTTCCAGTACCCCAGGAGACCATTTGCCGCCTTGGCCACGAGGACACATTGCTGACTCGTCACTAACTTCTTGTCCCCTGGCACTCCCAGGTCCTTCCCTGCAGAGCTCCAGGTCAAAGCAGCCACAGTGACAGTGCTCTGCTACAGCACAGAGAGCCAAAAGAACACAGTGGCCAACGCTCTCCTGACGCTGAGCTACCAGCATGTGGAGGGTGAAAATGGCACCAAAGCCAAGCCCTGCTGCAGGAGCCTGTGGTGTCCAGGACAGCATCAGCACAGGCTGGGGCAAAGAGCACCAAAAGCTGTTACTTAGCAGGTGGCCTTTTCTGCCCATGTCATGCTTCCTCTGGTGGGACTGCTGCTGGCTTTGGTGTGTGGGCAGCAAGCAGATTGTCACCTGGGGAGGTGCTGGAGATCAGCATCCTTCTCTTTTGACTCCTTGTCAATAGGATTATGGCTGCTTCCCATGGCATGAACTGGCTCCAAACGCCTCTCTTTTCAAATTCATCAAGTTTTTTCCCTTTTCCCTCCTTTGTATTCTCAAGGCCTGAATCAAACACAACTTCTAGTTCTCCGCAAGACAAGACAAGCATGTCTGATGTTTCATCCACTCCACAGATTGCTTTGCAGATGTGAACACAATGCGCTGTGTGATCCCTGTTCCAATCCCACAGTGCAAGCTCAAAGCAGTGAAGCACCCAATTATTGCTATCAATGTCAGGAAGCCTATATAATGTCACCCTTCGAAATTCCTTACATTTGACCACATTTGTTGAGGTTTAGCACTATTATTATTGTGTTATTAAGTATTCTTGCATTTTGGAAGAATAAAAAAAAGCCCTTTCATTTCAGCATGGAATGTTTTTTTTCAGATCTCAGAGATTATCTAACTTAGGTTTATACATTTATTCAGAATTGATAGCTAATGAAAGAGCAGCATAACTTTACCTTTTCACTGTTTTTATATTTTTCCCAGCTTTTCAGCATCTTAAGCCATTTTGTAGTTCTTTCAATTTCAAGGTGCTTTTGCTGAAAAAAAAAAAAAAAGAGAGAAAAGCATTCTTGTAATCTTTTTAAAATTAATACATTTTAAATTATTGACAGTGTTCTAAAAACATCTGAGGAAAAAGTTCAACACAGAGTTAATTTTCTATTCACAGAACTGTAGAATCAATCAGGTTGGAAGAGACCTCCAAGATCATCCAGTCCAACCTAGCACCCAGCCCTAGCCAGTCAACTAGACCATGGCACTAAGTGCCTCATACAGTCTTTTCTTGGACACCTCCAGGGATGGCGACTCCACCACCTCCCTGGGCAGGCCATTCCAATGCCAATCACTCTCTCTGGGAAGAACTTCCTCCTAATGTCCAGCCTACACCTCCCCCAGCACAACTTGAGACTGTGTCCCCTTGTTCTCTTGCTGGTTGCCTGAGACAAGAGACCAACCCCCACCTGGCTACAGCTTCCCTTCAGGTAGTTGTAGACAGCAATGAGGTCACTCCTGAGCCTCCTCTTCTCCAGGCTAAACAACCCCAGCTCCCTCAGCCTCTCCTCACAGGCTGTGTTTCAGGCCTCTCACCAGCTTCAGCACCTTTCTTTGGACACTTTGCAGCATCTCAACATCTCTCTTGAATTGAGGGGCCCAGAACAGGACACAGTTCTGAAGGTATAGCCTGACCAGTGCTGAGTACAGGGGAAGGATAACCTCCTTTGTCCTACTGGCCACACTGTTTCCAATCCAGACCAGGATGCCATTGGCTCTCCTGGCCACCTCAGTGCACTGCTGGCTCATGCTCAGCCTACTAACTACCAGTACCTCCAAGTCCCTTTCTGCCTGGTGCTCTCCAGCCACTCTTTCCCCAGCCTGTAGCACTGAAAAAGAAAAGCCAATGAAAACTGAGCAGAAATCCTTACTTTCAGCAACCTGTAAAGAATTGTATTTTGTAAGAGGGGTTTAAGAAGGACACTGAGCTGTTGCAGTAAGCCCAGAAGAGGGCCACAAAGATGATCCAAAGGCTGGAACACCTCTGCTATGAAGACAGGCTGAGAGAGCTGGGGTTGTTCGGTCTAGAGAAGGACTCTGGGGGGGACCTCAGAGCTGCCTTCCGGTAACGGAATGGATCCTACAGGAAGGGATTTTTCATAATGGTGTCTTTTGATAGGACAAGGTGGAATAGCTTTAAACGGAGGGAAAGTAGGTTTAGACTGGATCTGAGGAAGAAATTCTTCAGTAAGAGGGTGGTAGGATTCTGGAGCAGGCTGCCCAGGGTGGCTGTGGATGTCTCCTCCCCAGCGGTATTTAAGGCCAGGCTGGGCGAGGCCTTGAGCAGCTGAGTCGAGTGAGAGGTATCCCTGCCCATGGCAGGGAAGTTGGAGAAGATGATCTCCAAGGTCTCTAAGCCATTCTATGATTCTAAATACAAGATTTACAGAAGTTTCTTCTCTACACATTTTTTGACAACTATAAAAAACTTTATTTTTTTTTACTCCATAAATTTTCAGGCAAGCATTTTTGCTGCAAGCCTCTTAGAAGTTAATTGACTCTGATATTATGACCTTCTTCATCCAGACTTACCCTGAACATAATTGCCTACTATTTTCCAGTGATGAGATAAATCATTCCATCTTAAAAAACAAAGCTGAAAAGGCACAAAGTACATGAACAAAACCAAATGCATGAAAGAGCGACTGCAGTATCAGAAGTGGGAATAAACTGCCATTCTGGACATCAACAACTAGAAAGCCTTGCTACAACTCACATCCCTGGCTTGGTACAGTTTTTAAATCTTCCTATATCTTAACATCAAGGATTTCTTTTGAACCCAACATCTGTTTGCTTAAGTTACATTACTAACAGGAATATTTCAGTAATAAGGTGATGAAATGAGAATTCAAACCCAAACAAACTCCACCTTCTAAAAATAAATAGCTATATTAAATAGTATAACATGATAAGTAATGAACATGAAATCCATAGATCATTTATATAATATATGGCTTTAAAAGCATGGGATAACCCTAATATCTTCATAGGTCATTCTGCCCATGAAGACCTCGCTACAGCTGCTTGCAACATCTTCTATTTGGGAACCAAACAAGCACTTGGATTTCCCTATTTTAGTCCATGGAATTTCAAAGTACTTTGGTGCCTCTCAGCCAAATTAATAGATTAAAAAAACAATCATCTGTATTTTACTGGCTCCAAGGAGAAGAAGATTTTTAGCTCCAGTTTTACATGTTGTAAAGTAGGCAAAATGTCTCTGCTTATACTATGAGTTAAATATTAGCTGTATTTAAAAAACAGAAATCACACGACTTCAAATATTTCATAAATGCTTTGGAGATGAGGATCTACACTGCAAAAACTAAAGCAGCAAAATGTATGTGTATGGTTAGAATAGAATAGAATCAATCACGTTGGAAGAGACCTCCAAGACCATCAAGTCCAACCTATCACCCAGTCCCATCCAGTCAAGTAGACCATGGCACCAAGTGCCTCATCCAGGCTTTACCTGAACACCCCTAGGGATGGTGACTCCACCACCTCCCTGGGCAGCCCATTCCAATGGCAAATCACTCTCTCTGGGAAGAACTTCCTCCTGACATCCAGCCCATACTTCCCCCGGCACAACTTGAGACTGTGTCCCCTTGTTCTGTTGCTGGTTGCCTGGGAGAAGAGACCAACCCCACCTGGCTACAATCTCCCTTCGGGTAGTTGTAGACAGCAATGAGGTCTGCCCTGAGCCTCCTCTTCTCCAGGCTCAACACCCCCAGCTCCCTCAGCCTCTCCTCATAGGGTTTGTGTTCCAGGCCCCCCCACCAGCTTTGTTGCCCTTCTCTGGACACATTCCAGCACCTCAACATCTCTCTTGAGTTGAGGAGCCCAGAACTAGACACAGTACTCAAGGTGTGGTTATTGCTTTCTCTTCAAAGACAAATATCACCAAATTTTCAGGGGTTTTGTAAAGGACAGACCCTTAAACTCCATCTTGAAATTCAGAATTTAATAAAGACAGGAAGGATATTCTGTTTCATGTAGTTAGTGATGCAAATTGGGAACAATATAACAGTCTCATTTCAAAGCTCTGCAGGATGCTGGAAACTTATCAATACTTTCATTAAGTCAACCTGCATCTGAAAATGTGGAGGAAATATAAAAAGGAAATTATTACTTACTGTCTCGACAGAATTCTAATTTTATGCCTAGCTTTTACTCATCAGAATGTGTGCATTCTTTCTTGGCTATTGATGCAATGAAACAGGCAAGTGACTTCTTCCGTCCAGGAGCCAAACCTGCTTCTTTGTACTTGCAAAAGTATGAGTGGATGATTGTTTAGGTCAACCTCAACCATGATTCAGCCAGTGAAGTATCAAGCTGGGTTTGGTTTAAGTTATTTTTATTCCAAGCCTGGCAGAAGTATAATAAGGTTATGGAGGAAGAAGTGCCTCTGCTTTTTCAACCTCGGCTTACCTAACCACTTACGTTGAAGTCAACTGACTGCATTCTTGCCCAGCTCCACTGCTATATTTGGCAATATCTCAACCATTTGCCTCTTAGTTGTTTTTTTTTTTTTTTTTAAGTATTTAAAGCACTCTTCTTAAGAGTTAGGTTAGAGGGGAACTGTAGAAAAACTACAGCTTCCCAGATTTCCTAGGTTTCACAACACTAGTTCAAATTCTCCTCCACACTTGCAACCCCCTTTAAGAAACCATTTTTAACATCTCTTAGAGCAGATGTTTTTTAGGCATAGTTTAGATTGCAGGAATAACACTATCAAGTCAGGAAAGGTCTCTGCCCTCAACAGGTTGTTCAGATAATTGATAAAAAAAAAATAAAGCCCTGTCTACTCCCACAATCTTTTTCTTTGTACATTTGATCTACTTTCAAGGTGTTTTGGTCTTTTGAGCCAGAAGCTCACTTGAGTTGTATGTTTGTTCAAACTTTTATGTCTCCTGTGTCAATTTATCCCAGGTCTGAAGTGATGCTACTGTAGTCAAACCAGCAATTATTTCTGTGTTCAGTTGTTGAAAACTTTTAGCTATTTCTTCCTCAGTCTGAATTATGTTCACTTTCATGTCTAACAGGTGCAACACTGCAAACATGGACAGATCTGACGCACACACTGCAGAGTAAAGGGATGTGCCGCTGCTCTTTCAGGCAAGTTCTGTGTATTTGTCAAAACTAAACTAAAATAAATAAATCCTTCTATCTGTCTTCTGAGCACGTTTTACACTTTGAGGAATCTTTGCCATTGGGAATAACAGAATCTCTAACTGAAGCAGGTTTCTTACTCTCATGTCAGTAAATAATACGCTACTGAAAGCACAAAAAAACCATGAACTTAAGTCAGCAAGCACCCATTCTGCGTGCAACACTCTACCCACCTGGAGAGGAAGAATGCTAGAGTTTAAAGCAATGCTTTAATAGAAGCCTCAGACAAAACCAGAACTTGCTGGACTGCTCTCTGGATAATTATAATCAAGTAAACGAAAGGTAAAACCAAACAAACAGAAAATCACCTACAAAATATTTCATAGCACTGCAAAAAAAGTCAGACAGACTCCAGATTTCCTGAGGTCAACTGTCTGCTTTGCTCCCTTACATGATCATTTCTCCCTTAGTTTTCATAGAATCATAGAATGGTTTAGGTTGGAAGGGACCTCAAGGATCATACAGCTCCAATCCCCTGCCATAGGCAGGGACACCTCCCACTAGAGCAGGCTGCTCAAGGCCTCATCCAGCCTGGCCTTAAACACCTCCAGGGAGGAAGCATCCACAACCTCCCTGGGCAACCTGTTCCAGTGTCTTACCACCCTCACTGTAAAGAACTTCCTCCTAACATCCAGTCTAAATCTCCCCTCTTCCAGCTTAAACCCATTCCCCCTCGTCCTGACATTATTAGACCTTCTAAATAGTCCCTCCCCAGCCTTCCTGTAGGCTCCCTTCAGATACTGGAAAGCCACTATAAGGTCTCCTCGAAGCCTTCTCTTCTCCAGGCTGAAGAGCCCCAGCTCTCTCAGCCTGTCCTCATAGCCCTCTGATCATTTCAGCCTGTCCTCCAACCCTCTGATCATCTTCGTGGCTCTCCTCTGGACCCGCTCCAGGAGTTCCATATCCTTCTTGTGTTGGGGGGCTCCAGAACTGCACACAGTACACCAGGTGGGGTCTGACGAGAGCAGAGTAAAGGGGGAGAATCCCCTCCCTTGCCCTGCTGGCCACACTGCTCTTGATGCAGCCCAGCACAGGGTTGCTGTCTGGGCTGCATGTGCACACTGCCAGCTCATGTTGAGCTTTTCGTCAACCCAGACCCCCAGGTCCTTTTCCCCAGGGCTGCTCTCCAGCCATTCACCACCCAGCCTGGGATTGCACCGACCCAGGTGCAGGACCTTACACTTGGCCTTGTTATCCAAGATGTGTTGGATGATGCATCTAAAGGTTAAGCAGTTCATAGTGTAGGGCAATGATTCAACACAGTTAAGTCACCAGATGCCCAGCAAGGTAACAAAACATCAAAATTCATCTGCATTCACAGTAATATTATGTACATAAATATACACATCAATACACAGAAAACACAGCTTAACACAGCTTTACACTAGAGGGTATATGAAAAATAGATTCAAAATTCACAAGCCTTTACATAAGCTGCAAATGAAAACACGACTTGTGAATTGTACAAACTATTCCTAAGTAAGGCAAAAGAATTGTTCTGTCAAGTAAGGGACTCTGAATGATACTTTTGCACAGAAAGCTTTTAACATTAGCCTGCATTAATATGGCACATTAATTGTCATATGAGTGGTATCTTGGAAATTGTAAAGATTCAAACACCGCTGACAGAAGACAGATAAACCTCAAACCAGCAGAGGTCAGGATACCATCAGGAGTGTATCCAGGAGTCTAACAGAGGAGTATTACCTTATGATTATAAAAAGACACTAGACTTCCAGTTTAACATCAATTCACACAGATGCAGTTTCTCTGCTGACATTTTGTCTGTGACAACACGAATAAAATATGGGACAGTGAATGGAGACACTAAATTCCCCCCAAAATTTAAGGCCAACTAAAACATCACAATGAATCAGAGCTTCAAAACACATATTCCAAAATAATTGCAAGCTGTCTACACTTATGCTCCTAAACTCACCACCCTGCTGTGTCCTTCTGATGGAAATGAAATTATATACACCCCAACTATGTTATTAAATGTAATGAAACAAGGCAGGAAAACACAACTATTTCAAGCTGTGTACCCAAAACCACATGTGAACCAACACAAACCAAAAGGCACTCAGAAGTTCCCCTCTTTTATGAAATATGTTTCTTACCAGCCCTATATTGAAGCTCAAAATAATTAAATTTCAGAAGCACTGCTGCTCTTAACACTCAAGGAACTGTGCTGCTTAGAACAAGTTCACTTCATCCCCTCTCCATGCCCTCTACTGATCTGAACAGCCAAGAGGGTTAACTTTAACATTGAAATATTTAATCTTGAGGTCCGTGATGACACAGAAGATCAACATGGACAAACAAGAAGGATATGGTCTGGCCTTGGAGATAACAGCAGACCTGACACACAAGGAGAAACACCAACAGTAACCAGGCTCAGACAAAAAGAAATCCAGTTCCTGATGATTTTAATAAAAGATTTCCATGCTCCCAAACTTCTCCTCCAATAGCCTCCAGCAGCACAATGACTTCTGGAGTAGGGCCTGCACCACTTTCTGACAGGTCTTGCTCGCATGTCCAGGATACATCTGGCTCATCACCTCAGAGGTCATCAAATTTCAGTGCCAGGCAGGGTATCTGTCACCATTTAACAATCCAGAAAAGCATGCTACACTCTTGAGGGGATGGCAACTTACACCTCAGCATCAAAGCCACCTCATTATTTGGACGACCCATCCATCCAACACAGTTGATGACAGTTCATGACACAGAGACAACAGGTCTCCTCTTACAGGGCAGAGCAGGGTATGATCCCTTAAGTAGCTCTGTTTCCTTCACTAGGTCATTTTATGGGTGAGAAAACTCATGCTTCGTTAGAAATAGCAAATGTAAGATCACATGGGCCTCAAGGACTACAGCCCTTATAGGACTTAAACACATTTTTTGCAAATGCCAGTCACTAAAATGCTTCATCTCAGTTCACAGTGATTTATGTTTCAAAAATAATAAGCCTGTAAATGTGTAACTTCCTAGCCAAAAATAGAAGACACTGGACTTACCTTTTCTATTGCTGCATCATGGACAGGAAGCTCCTCTGGACTGAAAACAAAGACAAAGTTCAGGTTACTTTCTGTTAATCTTGGCAAAAAAATATTTCTGTGTAAGTTCTTAAAATTAATCCTTTCCAGTAGCAGTATGTAGTAATGAGTAAATAAGAATTCTGACCTTTCAAGAGCCAAAACAGTGACACACACAAGAAATCTTGGCATTTGTTTTTTAAACATAGCAAAACTCACAGTATTTTAAGTATAGAACTAGAATTATTTCAGTCTTACACCTCCTAAATCAAAGTAGTTCCATAGCTTCAAAAAAAAAGGACTTAACAAAGTTTATTTGTTCTTTAGTAAAACCATCCTGTGCTGTACCACTGAACTGAAGCCTAAGTGATTTTTTTTCTTTTTATCAGGTCACACTACTGTAAGGTGAAACATCCATATAAAAGATTTTCCTCCTTTACTACTGTGCCCTGTGCAAGGCATTAAGATTTGGTTTGACTTAGGAAAGTTAACTTCCATTTTTCTCAGAACTTTACAAAACTCACCATGAATAACAAGGAGGAGATGGTAAGAAAACAAACAACAAACGTAGATCTTATTACTAGATAGCTCATTAATTTAAAACGGAGGCTTTTCTTTCTTAGTCTAAGTCAAAAAAAAAGGTAGACAATAAACTGAAAAGTTGGAAATATAGCCTATGAACAGAGTTTTCAGACTTCACCTATTTAGTTTCATTCTCAGGGCTCTAACTCCTCTTTTTCTTATCAAAGAAAATTGTGTTTTTCTAATCCAAAGTGACTGAACCACTCTAATGCCAAATGAGTCTGTTCTCCTTTTCCTGCATCACCTGCAGGTTCTGAAAATACAACAGCTCATCTCTAAGTATCAAGGCTACCTTTTCCTGCTCCACAGATCAGATAAACAACACCCTAAACAAAACTCTCTTAAAAAGGAACTGGAAAGCATGAACTATGCAAAACTCTCTTTCAACATAAAATTAAAAATGCCTACTGAGTCTTGATAGCATGGAAAAATTCCTACTCACATCATTATAACTCTCTATAGTAAGGACATTTAAATCCAGCACTTTGGCCCTGTATCAAAATCCGTGCAAGGGCAACAAAAACACTAAAGAAGGCTACAGAAGTAATCGCTATTGCGGTCAGTGTGAAAACAGTCTTGTGAAAAATCATAGAATCATAGAATGGTTTAGGTTGGAAGGGACCTCAAGGATCATACACCTCCAACCCCCTGCCACAGGCAGGGACACCTCCCACTAGAGCAGGCTACTCAAGGCCTCATCCAGCCTGACCTTAAACACCTCCAGGGAGGAAGCATCCACAACCTCCCTGGGCAACCCGTTCCAGTGCCTTACCACCCTCACTGTAAAGAACTTCCTCCTAACATCCAGTCTAAATCTCCCCTCTTCCAGCTTAAACCCATTCCCCCTCGTCCTAACATTACTAGACCGTGTAAATAGTCCCTCCCCAGCTTTCCTGTAGGCTCCCTTCAAATACTGGAAGGCCACTATAAGGTCTCCTCGAAGCCTTCTCCTCTCCAGGCTGAAGAGCCCCAACTCTCTCAGCCTGTCCTCATAGCAGAGGTGCTCCAGCCCTCTGATCATCTTCGTGGCTCTCCTTTGGACCTGCTCCAGCAGTTCCATGTCCTTTTTGTATTGGGGGCTCCAGAACTGCACACAGTACTCCAGGTGGGGTCTGACGAGAGCAGAGTAAAGGGGGAGAATCACCTCCCTTGCCCTGCTGGCCACACTTCTCTTGATGCAGCCCAGCACTCGGTTGGCTGTCTGGGCTGCATGTGCACACTGCCGGCTTGAATTGTATTTGCTCTCATTTATTTCATTTAAAAGATGCCATTTAAGATTCAGAAGCTGAATATGACACTTGAATTACTTCATCCAATGGAAAAAGCTCGCTCCAGTCAACTCCTTTTCGGAGACCACACACACAAGTCAAAGTTTCCAGTACGCAGCCTGGAAACTAATTTAAAAACCAAAAGAGTGTTCCTGTTGAACCGCACTGCAAAAAGCATAATCAGTTCATTCAGAAGCACTTTCCAAGTATCTGAATGTTTTCTACACAAACAACATCAAACTGCAAACAAAAAAATCTCATTGACATCTGTTCAATGCACTAGAAATACCTCATATTCAGTGCTACATGAGGTTGTAAATGCCATAAAATTATAGCACTGTGCACATTCTCATATTACTAAATTAACAAACTGAAAGCAGGCCTTTTGTATGCCAATCATCACCTAGGAATTAAGCTTATTTGAAGAGAAGTGAAAAGATTAGCAAATGGAGGTGGAGGGGGGAGAGAAAAAAGAAAATTCAATTTAATAAACTGCCTGGGGGAGCACTGTTGTCTGTTTTGTGAATCAAGCACAAAGATCTTAAAGCTTTTCAAACATCCCTTAAAATGTTCATTCCTTTAGTGACAGTTGCAGGCACTGCCTAGGTCCATCAGAAGCATCAGTCTCACAGCAAGACAAGCACACAGCAGCCTCATTCTTCACGGCCCTACAAGACCACACCAGCAGCTGGCTGCACACAAGAAACTCTTTCTCCTCCAGTGCAGCCAGCAGCACGCAAGACACTCATCCAACGGCAAGACACCCATCAGACGGCTCCACATCCCTGCAACTCATACTAGACATAGCAACTCTTCTACTCAACTGGTACCACTTGGTAGCTTATCTTCATATTTGCTGATCTGGTATGGAAGACAGTCACAGGAAAAATTAAACCTTACTTCATCACAAAGTAGGAATGGATCACAGAGTTTACTGAAGAATTGCTCCCTGCTATTTTTTGCAATTTAACACTGCTATGCAAACAGAAGGCAGGGCTAAATATACCAAGCAGGGAAAGAAGGCTCTTTTGTCCTGGGAAGTAGACACCTTACTCCCCCTCACCAAACTAATTCAGCAGCACATTCATGACCACATTCCTCCTTATTTCTTTAGCTGCACAGCTATGCACTAATACCACATACCTATACATTTTAAGTACTGAAATTCCACAGGAGCATATTAAGCCAGCCCCATGATTTTATTCCCTGAGATGCTGCTGGCAGCTGAGCGCCAGGAAAGCAGGGCAGAAGCTGAGCAAATAGCCCCGGGCTGCTCAGTAATCACTCACCGGACTGGAACGCAGCAGTTCCTGGAGATCTTCCTCTCAGCTAACCAGACTGCACTAACTACACCCATGTACTCTACGTGCCTAATACTCCAATCTATCCTGCAAGGACTGAGGGAAAGGCACAGTGGGCAAACAAACTATGTCAAGTCCATAAAGACATTTTAAACAAATACTTTTCCATTTTGTGTTCTCTATGCAGAAGCAACTTAGAGCTTTTTTTTTTTGTTTGTTTCATTTCTAAAAAGGATTAGGTGGGATCAGACACTAAATCAATGGTTATTAATCAATGTGATTCTATCATATTATATTTTTAATAACAATGACTCTTCCTCTTCCTTCCCCAGCCTAGCCAATTTAACACTGTTTTACCTTCCTTACTTCTTTCAATGCTGAGTCTTCTCTCCTAACCCTCCCCAGCCTATTTCAATTTGCATTGTTCAATGGTTTTGATCTGTGTACTTGAAGTAATAATGGGAAGCAGTAAACAATATTAACATAGTACAGCCACATCCTGGCCTGAGATGACTGTTTTCCTTTAACAGCTCAAATAATATTCATTTAGGGGATACAGAGAAGAACAGGACTGATTAACATAATTAGCCTGGAACTGTACAGTGCTTGATATCCAGCAGGAGTCACAGAGACAGCTTTGAACTAAACTCATGTAAATAAGATCTTGCATAGTAGAAACAAAAACTTAGCACTCCGTTGTCCAAAAGAAAGAAAGATCCAACCAAACCAGGTACGTTCACTCATTTAATCAGACAGGAATAGCTTTAGCCCCAAGAATAGACCACAGCCACCCATCTCCAGGCTTAGTAGCCTAACAGCAGCTCAAGGTTCTGGTTGCCCCTGATGAGCAGCTCTGGTGTTCCCACCACCTGGTCTGAAGATGTATGTCTCAGGTTTGGGAGCTGCAGAATGCTGGGACCAAATCCTCACTCTAATAAGGAACAGGGTCCACTTGAATATGTGCCAGGTTTCCTACTAGAAGTCAGCTCAAGATACTTCACTGGGAGGAACTATTAGACTCCGGGCTTTAACTGGAGCCCAGGACCTCTACTGCAGTCCTCACTAGTGGGGATCTGCAGCATGAAACCAAAGTCTTCTTGCTATCATTCCATGTGGACTATTATTTCCTCACCTTACAGTGAGGACTATAAGGCCTCCAGTGTCAGAGAAACAAGATTCCATGTGGAAGAGCAAAGACTTGACTGAAAACAGTTTATTAGACTAGAGGTAATAGATTTTACATCTCTAAATCCACCACGAAGGCTAACACAGGTTTTCATTATTTCTTCAAGAAAACTTAAAAGAAATAATATTGTTAAATGCATAAATATCTGACACTTTAGAACACAAAGCATGCAGATCTGTGCTTCTGGCCATTAAGCTACATGTTGTAATTAGCCACCTTGTGTTAACAGTTGTAGTTTAAATAGAGGAGTGTCAGACTTAGCAAGCTTACAGTCACCTGCCCACTGCTGCTGTTCAACTGAGTCGTCTTTAAACAGCACTTTGATACAGCTGTTCAGTACAAACACAAGGAAAGACCTTCTCATAGAAGTAACTCATCAGATTTATTCTTTTCCTACATTAGCATTTAAATCCCAAATAAGTTCCCTGCTGGCTCCAATCACAGTATTTTCCTGACTCTAGTTTAGCTTAAAGGAATTTTGGCTCCTCAAATGACCTGCAGCTTCAGCTGGGGATGGAAGACATTTAGCGCAGTAATCAGCAGTCTTGATATGGTGATAGCCCCTCAACTGTAAATTCCAGAGGATAAATTCATAATTCACAGCTCCAAGATTCATAACTATGATATTCAATATTTCTTTGCAAAAGGCCAACATTCGCTATAATAGACTAAAAACCTTTACCACAAAGCTTATTTGCCCAAAGAGCTGCTTTGTTCAAAATTCTTTGTAAGCTGTATTTTCATTTCTTCTAATTTATATTTCCAAACACATCACTTGCTTAAAAAAAAAACCTCTCTACCTGTTGTACTATTTCTTTCCCCAGAGAATGAGCCAGTGCACTGAGAAGACCTTCAGAGTCCTTTACCCTAAAACACGTTACAGAAATTACTCTGCTATATGCAAGCACATGAATTATGTTTTTAAAGCAAATTACATTCAATATTCCTATACTATGGAACTCACTATAGCATGACCATTAAAAAACTTGACTCCTCATAAAACTTATGGCACAACTGCTTTGCAAAATACTTTCTCATGCTCAAACTGCAATAGCATCATCTTTTATCACTGCATACACATTGTACTTGAAACACATTTTGAAATCATATTAGGTGTCATATATTAAATACAATAAGAGGATAGTTTATTGCAGAACAATTATCTTCATGGTCTCTTAGTCATGGAGAAAGAGACGCTGCACATTCAGTTTCTCATTTGTGATGCAATGTTAGGTGGTTAAATCCACGAGGAAAACACACTTGCTGCTACCCAGGAGAATTATTTTGAAGGAATTCTTTTTTACAAATCAACATTTTAAAATTCAGTCATTTGTAGTGTTCTGTAACTTTCCTGATAAAGGAATCTGTGGGTGAAACATCCCCAAAAATCCACCACCAAGCCACAAAACCCCAAAGCAGAAGTGCCATGAAGATTGATCATGAACAGGTACACAGCCAACCAATATCCGAACAGGAAAACCTTTACTACAAAGAGAATTGTTTCGCTGTACAAGATCAAAATGTGATTGTTTAGTACAAAATTGCATCAACATTTCAGTGCTTGGATTATTAGGAAAAAAGTCAATCTTCCAAGTATTAACAGTTTTTAAGCTGTGTCATTTGTCAGAAATGAGCTGTAGGAGTCTATAGCTTTATCAGACAAAAATTAGTGTCCTCACACAGAGAAACCAATTCTGACCAGGTGCTCTCTTACATCTGCCTCCCCTTCAGTGTCTAGCAGATGGCACAGAATTGTCAAAGCAATCCACAGTATTAAGCATAGTTGCAACAGTGATTTGGAGCAGAACAATCTCTTATTTTTTAAACACACACACACACACANGCTTTATCAGACAAAAATTAGTGTCCTCACACAGAGAAACCAATTCTGACCAGGTGCTCTCTTACATCTGCCTCCCCTTCAGTGTCTAGCAGATGGCACAGAATTGTCAAAGCAATCCACAGTATTAAGCATAGTTGCAACAGTGATTTGGAGCAGAACAATCTCTTATTTTTTAAACACACACACACACACACTTCTTCCAGGTAGTTTTACTACTTCATGTCAGATCACAAACACTGATTTTTGTTCTCAAGTTGTCTGGAAAGTGCTTCATGATCATCTTAAAGTAAGATAAATAAGACTAATTGTGTAATTCACAGGACATAGCATTGTTCTACCTTAGAATGGTTATTCTCATGTCTGCATTATGTCACAAGATAGGCTACAAAGCAAATTGTTTTCTGCAGTAAACTGAAAAAAAGTAATTAACCCTTCTAAGTAGAAATCCAAAAGTTTTTCAGTGTCAAACCTTTCTTTACACCCATGATTCAGTTATTCTGCTCCTCATAGCACAGCTCACTGTTGAATTCTAATCTTTTAGTCCAAGCTAGTTAATTTTCAGGAGAATTCCGATTACAAATGACCACTTTAATCTTCCAACCTTTGAGTGGAGATTAAAGGCAATAGTGTCATTTTCAAAGCCAGTAACACATGGAAAAGATTTCTGAAAATAGTAAGAAGTAAGAATGCTGCTTTTAAAACTGACAGATGTTGCACAGATAAAATTCTGAGTCACTTTCTTTTTTTCCATTATCTGCTTCACTAATAGAACTCACAGTTCTGATGGGGTGTGTCTGTCAAAATAATTGGAGCTCTGCTGCTGTAATC
>WAAF01018281.1:0-43562 GCA_013400475.1 Tricholaema leucomelas
TTTCTTTTTTCCTCAGTCAAATGAAGGAAAAGAAGATAGTCTATAAAACCAAACTCTAACATACAAAATACAAAAAACCTAGAGACAGTTTTTAGAATGTCTTACAGTCTAAAAATATTATTTCCTACTCAAATGTTAATTTCAAGCAGTCCAAACAGAAATGTATAAAATTTTATAAATAGCTGTTCTCCATGGAAAATTTCACTGCATATTAGGGATTAGCATTTAAGCCTCTAGTCTGGTTGTGACTATGCGGCTCTGCTAGAGAATCCATTTAAGGACCCTGTGCCTTGAGTGGGAGCTGCTCTTTTTTGTGCATGTGGAACATGGAGTGGCCTCCCACTTAGAACTATTTTGTGAACAGAGTCTTGGAGTTCCAATCCCAATGCAGTTATGAACAAGTACTAGATGATACACTATCACAGAACCTTAGAGGTTTGAAGGGACCTCCAGAGATCATTGAGTCCAATACCCCTGCCAAAGCAGGATGCTATTTAACCAAGTTTGCCTAGGGGAAACAAAAACAAAAAAAGCATTTGAGGAAGACATTAGTCTACTTGCGGCAAACTGCCATTCACAGAGCATTTCCAAAAGGAAAAAAAATAAAGAAGAAAAAAAATTCAAACTTATTATAATTGAGCTGGCAGCAAAGTTCATGTTTTCATTATATGAAAGGTCTATCTTTTGAGGGCAGGCAATATCCTGCATGAAAATCAGCAATATAGTCCTATATGACACAACTGTGACATCACCTTGGCCTAGAAAGAGCAGAGCATCTACAATTACAGGATGCTGCAATCTTTTGAAGTTTTTTAATTAAAATCTATTAATCTTGTTATTTAAAGGGTTTGGGTGTCAAAGACCTTCGGAAGAGAACGACTGCAACAGGCTTATAAAATTTGCTGTTAGAAGGGAAGCTAATCCTGAATAAATAAAAGTGTTAATGCTAAAATAATAGCACATTATTGAATATGATTATTATCATGTTTGAAAAGGGAAGGATTGGTTAAGAGATTGCAACCTTAGTGCTACTACTTTAGAACTGTTTCTTTTGCAAGCATCTGATAGAATATATAATTCTGTTTGCTTTCCATGCCATGAAAGACTATGAAAGCAAATTTCTCGTCAGAGAAAATAGACTAAACTAAACACAAAGGTTGATTAGTGTTCAGTACAGGAACTAATTTTCTTGCCTCTTTATTTCTTGATTGTAATGTTTTGTAACAGCCAAGTGCCAGTAACAGATTTTTTTTTCCAGTTGTATATATAATTTCATAAAGTAGATTTTCATTCCACAGGCACAACACAGTGTACGGACTGATTTAGGTCAATTTATACTGCATTTGCACACAGAAGTAGTAGGCAGATGGTTATTCTCTTAGTAATCTAATGTTTTGTTCCCTTTGAGGAGAATAAGTAGGTAAAGTCAATAAGTAAATGAGGCAGCAGAAAATACACTGACATTAAGAAAACCAAGGCAAACAAAAAGATACCAAGGAATTTCTGAATACTTCATATCTCTCTAATGGATAATAAGGACAAGCGCAGGCTCCTGCATCTGGGGAGGAATAACAACAGGCACCAGTGCAGGCTGGGGACTGCCCTGCTGGAAAGCAGCTCCATGGAGAAAGGCCTTGCAGTGCTGGTGGACAGCAAGTTCTGCATGGGACAGCAATGTGCCCTTCTGGCCAAGAGAGCCTATGGCATCCTGGGATGCATCAAGAAAAGTGTGTCCAGCAGGGCTAGGAAGGTTCTTCTTTCCTTTGCTCTGCCCTGGTGAGACCACACCCAGAATACTTGTGTCCAGTTTTTGGCTCCCCAGTTCGAGAGAGACAGGGACTTTCTGGAAATAGTCCAGTGGAGAGCCATGAGGATGACGGGGGAACTTGAGCATCTTCCCTGCTAGGACAGACTGAGAGCCCTGGGGCTGTTTAGTCTGGAGATGAGAAGACTGAGAGGAGATCTCATACTGTCTACAAATACCTGAGAGGTGGGTGTCAAGTGCATGGGGCCAATCTCTTTTTGGTGGTGCACGTCAGTAAAACAAGGAGCAACAGCTACAAACTGGAACATAGGATATTTTGCCTCAAAATGAGGAGAAACTTTACAGTGAGGGTGACAGAGCCCTGGAAAAGGCTGCCCAGAGAGGTTGTGGAGTCTCCTTCTCTGGAGACCTTCAAAACCTGCCTAGATGCATTCCTGTGCAGACAGGAATGGAGGGATCCTGCTTTGGCAGGGGGGTTGGACTCAGTGACCTCTGGAGGTCCCATCCAACCTCTAAAATTCTGTGAATCTATGATTCTGTGATCTTCTCCTACAAAGTGTCTTTTACCATTTTAATCAAATGTCAATTTGTCTTTGGAACTGAATGACTGTAGAGAGAATTTAAAATGATTAGCAAAAGAGGTTTTTGTACATCTGAAAAAAATGAAATGGTTTTGTCAGGGGGAAAAAAAAGAGTTTTCTGCAGCAAGGAAATAGATGCATGCAGTGCATCTAACTCCCTCATAGGGGGTTAGTTCTCATTCAACACCATTTGACTGCTCCAGAGGAGACTGGTGCAGATCAAAAAGCTCTTTAAGTCAACCAGAATGTTTCTAGTCACTCAATGGGAACTAAGCAAGGCTGTGGGAATCCAAACAAGTAGATATGTATGTTTTGATGTGTGATGCAGACTCCTACTGAAATCTCCAGGAATCTCTACTGCTGAAGACAGAAAATCAGTTATGTTTAATGCAAGATTTGAACTGCAATTTATAAATGCCTGAATAATTGTGGGGGGTTGGTGTTGGGCACAGGACAGGATTTCAGTTTTCTTAGAAATTAAGCAGATGAAAATCCTTCTAGCAGCCAGTTTGTATTGCACTGCTGTAGACACAAACACATTTAAGTAGAAAGGACTCTGATTGTGGTTTCATTAACAAAGAGCATTGAACTTTATTACCAGTAAAGTGCCTAACTATGACAAGTATGGATAGCAAGTTCTGCTGTGAGGACTGTGTTAGTGAGCCCCTGTGCCACACAGTCCAGACACCGTGACCTCTACTGACATAGTGCTCTCAGAAGATGTTAGGATACAGGACTGTGAGGAAGCTGTCCACAGGTCACTTTAAGCCACCCATTAAACTGTGGCAGAAGTAAAAGGTAAAAATCACTATTGATACAAAGGGTCATTTGAGACTTTTGTAGAGAAAGCAATTTCCACCATACAAATTCAATAGAGTGTGAGACACCTAAGGGTAGGAATAACTCCTACAGCAAGACAGACATAAGGTGTCACTATGGAAAAGAGTTCAATCTGATTCCTGTCACATTACTGCCTCTAGAGATAAAAATGACTGCCCTTATGAGGGAGAGAATGGTTACTTGGTTATTGTCATGATGATAGGGTGTAGGCACGAGAAATACTGTGGAGAACAGCCTAAGCAATGCTGGGTCCATGTCTTATCCTCAGCACTGCTAAGCTATAGACTGCTTTCCTAAAACCAGGCATCAGACCAGTGCCCAGATGAGAACTTACTCCATCAAGAAAACTCACTGGCAGACTTCTTGTAAACTGTTCAACCCATTACAGACCCACAGTATACAGCTCATAAAGAACCCTTAACAGCAATGTATACAACTACCTTAGGTTACGTCAAACAAATATCTGTATCTTCTGTGAGATCTTAATGTTTGTGTGTATCTTCAGGTGAATTCTTTTCTCTGCCTGCATCTATGTGAACAATTGTTTTTGCTGTGTCTGCGTAATTGCTCCATTCTTTCTCTTACATTATCCAACACTGTGAATTCAATTACTCCTGGTCTTGAAGTAATTTCTGATTTATCCTGTTAGCTTTGCTTCAGGGTGGTCCCTTGTGAGCACAGAAGTGCAAGGGTTCAACTCTCTCCATAATGTCACTCTAATGTAAAGACATAGCAAGCAATTCAGCAGTACTGTCTGTGCTTGACTACAGAACACAGTTGCATATTTAAAGGATAATATCAATTCAAGCCTTTTTGCTGCTGTCTGAGGAAGTTGCATTTTTCCCCTATCTGAAGGAAAAGTTCAGTGGATTTCTTCTTTATTATTTTAGTTTAACAGGAACACAAAATATGCAAATCAAGTTGCTACCCATTATTCATTCCAGGAAAAAAAAATCAAGGCAGTGAACTGGATTGAATAGGAGAGGGATGTGCATGTGTTATGTGCCTGTTGGGAAACTAGAAGTTCATTCCCTCAAGACAATATAAATTCTCTTGCTTCTCAGTGAGTCAACATAGAAAATGTGCACTGCCCTCGGGGTCTGTGATGATCTGCTCAGTGGGACAGAAATAATATTTTTCATTCATGTTATTCTTAGGAGCCCTCTTTGTCATCCTCTCAAAGGGAGCCATCTTTGGGCTAAACTTTCAGACACTGGGGACAAGGCTATGCAGCCAGAATAACCTCTGTTTTGCCAAACACAACAAACAGAAAAACTTGTTCTAGAAATAGTAAAATACCAAAAAGGAAAAAAAGGTACATCTGAAAACTGTGTGAAAGGACCATTTTTTTCTATAGTAGCATGACTCTAGGAGCTGGATCTTCACTATGTGCATATTCAGTGACTTGTATAACTTGAAAGAGTCTCATGATGAAATCATAGAAGTCATTATTACTATCCCCAGTGAGGTAGGTACTAAACTTACTGTAAATGAACTTTCAGCTTGATGTGGATTTCAGGATCTACCCCAGAATGGCATCTTCCTGTCCCCTTCCTTATGGTTGCCTAAGCAGCCTCAGAGTCTTTGTTTCATGAAGCATGAAACTCCATTTTTAAGTGTTAAAGTCCAAAGGGAAAAAGTGAAAGATAACTTAAAATACTGTGTGTAGTCTAGTGGAAAAAAACACCTATGCAGCAATTTTTAAATGAAATTATTTTTGATTAGAGCAGGGCTATACAGTGCATGCCATGCACTTTTCTATCAGGCCAGCAAAACAGCCTTAAAAAGGTTCCAAGAGTTAATATCTTCAGTTGAGCATGACTAAAACTCTGGTGGCATGGGGTGTGTGGGGGAGTTGTTGATTTTTTTTTCTTTTCAAGTTAATTGTGCAGAAGGAAGTCTATAGTTAATCTAGAATTGGAGCTAAAATGCTTCATTTGAGTTTTGAAAATAAAAAATTTTCTTCTTTCTCCATTCTTCCTCTTTTAACTGTTTGAAATCCTGTGTAGCTCGAAGGAATCTCTCTGGGGGACAGTACAAAAGGTCAGCAGGAATGAAAAATGAGAGACAGGCACAATTTTCTTATAACCAAAAGTTTCCAAGTTCTCTAGTTGGTTGTCTCACTTCCAGTCAGCCAGCCACAATTGCAAGTACCACAGAACCAATCAGGCTGGAAAAGACTTTTGAGATCTTCAAGTCCAACCTATTACCCAATATTATCTAATCAACTAAACCACACCACCAAGTGCTGCATCCAGTCTCTTTTTAAACAATCCCAGGGACAGGGACTCCACCACCTCCCCAGGCAGCCCCTTCCAATGCCAATCACTCTTTCTGCAAAGAACATCCAGCCTAAACCTGCCCTGGCACAGATTGAGACTGTGTCCCCTCATTCTGTCACCGGTTGCCTAGGAGAAGAAGCCAACCCTACCTGGCTACAGCCTCCCTTCAGGTATTTGTAGAGAGCAATGAGGGCTGCCCTGAGCCTCCTCTTCTGCAGGCTGCACACCCCCAGCTCCCTCAGCTTGTCCTCACAGGGCTGTGCTCCAGCCCCCTCACCAGCCTTGGTGCCCTTCTCTGGACATAGTCCAGCATCTCAACATCTTTTGTAAACTGAGGGGCCCAGAACTGGACACAGTACTCGAGATGTGGCCTAACCAGTGCTGAGTACAAGGGCAGAAGGACTTCCCTGATCCTGCTGGCCACACTATTCCTAATACAGGCCAGGATGCCATTGGCATTCTTGGCCACCTGGGCACACTGCTCATGTTCAGCTGCTGTCGACTAGTATCCTCAGGTCCCTCTCTGCCTGGCTGCTCTCCAGCCACACTGTCCCCAGCCTGTAACACTGCATGGTTGTTGTGGCCAAAGTGCAGTAGCCGACACTTGGACTTGTTCAATCTCATGCCATTTGTGGAGTTCCTGTAAATGAAGTCCAACATTTATATCCTACGTTAAAAATCTGTTTCCCCCTGGCTTTCAAACGTGGGTTGTGACATGGGGCATAAAATCCTGTGAGAGTGGATGGGTCATTGCTACCGTGTCCTCTTAAAGCCCAGGTGTGATTTTCAGCTAGATCAGGGAAAAAAAACCTGCCTGCCATGGTTGTATACGTGGTACTTTGCTATAGCAGAGGTCTTGATTTAGGGGTTAGGTTACAAAAATGTCACAATTTAGCTTCACCACATGCCCAGCCTATACACAGTGTGTTCAAGAAGTTGGCAGTAAACTCAGCACCAGTCCCACAGTGTTGCTTGTTACAAAAAATATCAAGAGACTGGGAAAAGGCCCCAAGGGTTTGGGGAAAGCAGTGTCCATCTCCTCATATGTATAGGGCACATCCTCTTCTGAGTGCATAATCCTTGACTGTACTGCAGAATTGTTCTTATCTTCTGACAAAGCATCATAAAGGAAGGTTTCTGGCATCCCTGTAGTGAACACACATAATTGTATTTCTATTTCATGACTACATGATAACTTTATATGCATAAATTTAATTATGTCATTTAGAAAATCACTTATTTGAACCCATATCCTTGCCTACCCATCTTGGTTAGGTAAGTAACCACCCACCATAAAGGGATTCCTTATTTCTTCTTTTTTGCTCCTCTGAGAACTTTAGAAGTTAGAAAAAAATAGGATAGGGAAAAATAAATTTAAAAAAAATAAAAGAAAGAAAGGGGGGAAAAAGAGGCCTTGCAAAAACATGAAATCAGGAAGTGCTTTCACAGACAGTCAGGAGAAAAATAGGTTTCTGTTAGACATGATGCCCTTACTAAACATTCAGTTCAGCTTTTCAGATGATCACTTAATAGAAATACATTTCCCTGTGATCCTGTGTGTTTTCTTCATCTACAAAGTTGAAGATGTGCTTTTGCAATCACTTTTTGGACATGAATCTGTCTTTTTCTCTTGTTTTAAAATAAAAATCCCCAACAGCAAAGAAACCAATCGTTATGAGAAGTTGTTCAGATGAAATCTATAGAAGGTAACCAATTGACAGCTCCTTACTGATAATTTCTGAATGTGCCCTATGTTGCTAATAATGTGATAGCCTTTTTACACAGGTTGATTCTGAATTACTGTGGATATTACCCTCTTCAGTGTACTGGTTTTGATATTATTCTTCTGATTATCCTACTTCTTTTCAAACCTTTCAAATACTGATTTACAAATGTATATGGGAAAAAAAAAAAAAGAGGAATATCTAGCAGGTGGCTTCACTTGAGGGAGAAAAAATAAAAAGGAAAGAAAGAAAAGGTTAAACTGGCTATTACTGAACTTCTTCAGCTAATTGCAAGATGTTAAAATTCATGTAATTTGGCTCTTGAAATACATGTGAAATAGTTACCAGAATGGTGTAAATATTTATAATCACATTTGCTCCAAGTGGTTAGATTATGAACAGCAAAGGAGCAAGGTTTGGTGAGTTCTGAGTAAAAATATAAAGTATTTAAACATCTGAAATGTGGATTCAAGAAGATGAATAAGCATTTCATTCTGTTGGTAGAAAGCAAAAATCACAGCAGAAAATCTGTTCTTTGCTCTTTCTGTGTCAGTACAAACCAGACACTCAGTTTCATCCACATCTTCTTTCATCCTTTTTTTTTTTTTTTTAATTTGAAAACATAACATCTTAAGATCCACAGAATGAGCTGATCAATAATCAGGAATCTTGTTCTTTAAAATACTTTCTTAAAAGTTGGTTTTGGTGTGTGTGTCTATGTCTGTGTGTCCCAAATAAACTTTTAACGTAGAGAAGAGAGAAAGAAGTCAATATTTAAGGAAAAAAAAATCTGTGTATTTGCACAGAAACAAACTGTGGCTAAATAAACAAAAGTAAAAAAGGACTGTTATAAGCTCATGGCTGATAGGAATAAACACAACACATAGGCTTATTGCAGTCTTCAGTTCAGGAATAGCTCTTCAGGACAAATTCATGGATTGTATGAACCGTTATAAAAACACAGGACGTTAGGAGTTGGAAGGGACCTCAGGAGATTAACCAAGTATAACCATGATAAGCAGTTTAGTCTCATAAAACTGACTCATCTGGTTGTGTTCTCACCCACTCATTCCAAAATGCAGACACAGGCACAGCACACTTGAAATGACAACAAAAAGGTGTTAGATTGCACCGTTGTTAGAAAAGGTGGGTTGAATATTAGCAGAATCACAGAACATTAGATGTTGGAAGGCACCTTCAGAGATCATTGAGTCCAAACCCCTGCCAAAGCATGATCCCCTAAGGTAGTCTGCAGAGGAATTCATCCAGGCAGGTTTTGAAAGTCTCCAGAGAAGGAGACTCCACAACCTCTCTGGGCAGCCTCCTCCTGGGTTCTGTCACCCTCACTATAGAGAAGTTTCTCCTCATGTTGAGGTAAAACCTTCTATGTTCCAGTTTTTATCCATTGTTCTTTGTCTTACTCATGTGCCCCACCAAAAAGAGAATGGCCCCATCTGCTTGACGCCCACCCCTTAGATATTTGTACACATAGTTGAGATCTCCTCTCAGTTTTCTCCAAACAAAACAGCCCCAAGACTCTCAGTCTGTCTTCGTAGGGGAGATGCTCAAGTCCTCTAATCATCCTTGTGGCTCTCTCTTGGACTCTCTACAGCAGGTCCCTGTCTCTCTTGGACTGTAGGGGCCAAAACTGGACACAACACTCTAAATGTGGTCTCACAAGGAGAGAGTAGAGGGGGAGAAGACCCTCTCTAGACATGCTGGACACATCAATTTTAGACCAGAATACCTGAGAAAAACACTGCAAATGTGGACTTATGCCACTAGTTTATAGCTTGATCCACTCTGGCATNAAAGAAAAAAGAAAAAGAAAAAATCAACCAAACAAAAGCCAGCCAAACCTCTGCCAAAAAAAAAAAGATTTTTAATTAAACTACATATTAAAGACTCCTCTCACATGGGGCTCTTCCATCAATGAAAAAAATTAATCCCACATTACAAAGGATAGGAGAAGCCTGCTGCATGGAATATGGCTTCTTTGCTTTGTGAACAGCTTTGCTCTCTATGGAGTGTACTGGTTCTTGATAAAATAGAAGTGAGAAGGTTTTTATATTGTACCTAGTTTGTAGGCTATATGGGTGCCCTGGTATGCTGATGGACTCTTCTAGAGTTCAGAGTGAGCTCAGCTTTCTAGTAGCCTGTGCCTCTATGCTGTCTTTTGATAGGAACCCAATCATGGAAGGGAGGGGATAAGCATTTGGGGCACATCCAGACCTTGTGCTGACATGGACTTGAGAAAGGAGATATACTGAGTTTCCATGTTTTGAATAAAACCTAGAGGTCCAGAATTCAGCAAAACATCTGTATTCTGAACCTCAGAAGTCAGGAGTTCCACATGGCTCCACAGTTGGCACATAGTTTCAAACACCTCAATGCTGGAAGTGAATTACTGCTTAATGAGATCATTTATGTAGTGAAAACTACACCTACAAGTTCTACCGCTTGCCGTCTTACCATATGTCAGTGCTATTGCTATTTTAGTAATAGAAAAGGACGGGGGGAGAAAATTTAGTTTCAACGTTCAAAAGATTCTAAAAATGTTCCTAGACATGTATTTTTAATTCTGAATGGAGAGCTAACCGAAAAACCATGTCCAGATTCCTCAGCCTCATTTGCAAATTTCATTCTGACTGGATTTGTGTATTGCCGAGTTCTTTTTCCACTGTGGTAATAACAGAGGATAGCACCACTGAGCACCACTTTTTTTTTACTCTTAAGTATTTCTATCAACCATTCCACTCTCTACTTGCATGAATCTTTAGTGGCCTGAAGCACTTTTTAAGAGACTGACGTGTCTGAAAGCCATTATAAACTTTAACTTTCTAAGCGTAATGATGTTCAAGACGAAGATTGCTCACGACAAGAAGATGAAGAACATTCATGACAAGTTCTTCTTGAAGAACAGTCACCTCTGATGGAACAAATTTCTCTGCCCTTTTCTGGTATTTGAATTACATGTTGCTTTCCCTTTTTGTCATAGTTGGGTGTCAAGCAGTTGGATGCCTCCCAGCTTCTGTTAGCAGCTTTCTGTTTTCAATAAATCAGTTCCTAGGCAAACTTTCCTGGATGATTGAATCCTCATCAGAGAGGAAACAAAAAATACACACATAGTTCAAGTAACCCAGGTTCCCCTTTCGATAAGTAAAGCAGCCATGTGTTCTGTTAATCAGGACAGCAGACTGCAAGGACAGATGCTTCTCTATCACCTTTCTTACTGAACATCAGCTATTGCCTAGAGCTACGCTTCAAAGAGATGAATAGAGCCTGAGCAACTCCAACAGCAAGGATGTAGCAAGACAAGATTGGCTAACTTTCTGGGAGGGTGACTGGGAAGAGAGAGAAGGTCTTTAACCTCAATTTTCTACTAAAATAGGTCATGAGTTATTCACATCTGCTTGGAGCTAATGGACAGATAAAAAAGCAAAGATTAGTTAATAACAGCAGCATCTGGCACTTCTGCTTTCAAATCATGAGGAGAGGCAAATTAACCCTTTTAATTATTTGGCACTATACTCCCCCCCTCCTATTTTCCATAGCTCTGGGTAGACTTGTCCCTGGTATGTATTTAGAAACTACACAGGAAAGACTAAATTGGAACTATTTTGAATTTTTCTAAACAGAGGCTATAATTATAAGGCAGTAAAATACAATTGGAATACTTAATAGTGCATCTTCCATGAAATATGAAATAACTTGCTCAGGAAACTGGGTGAGCGCTTCCTGACTTATGAAATAGTCCATCCCAAAAGCTTTTTTTCCCATTTTCTGACTCATCAGGCATCATTTAAGGCTGGGAAAAAAACGTTCCAAGTTTAAGCCTTAGGATTTACCCTGTTACCAGGAAGCTTGTTCAGATCTATATGCTGCATAGAATTGTTATCTCAATGTAAGACCATTACACTCTTTTCTTCTTTCTCCATTTGTGTTTCCCTCCTGCAAGTGGACTGTTTCCAGTTGTTTATGTGTATTGAGGCAGCTGAGGTTGCTTGATCTGACTTTTAGATGGTTGTTAAATATATGATGCCCTCCTTCTCACTAAATAAAAGTAGTTAAAAGAAGCAAATGTATCTAGTTCAGGATTCATAGCAATATCAAACTGCACATTCAAGGGATTATTTACTTTTGTGATAGTTTTTTCATCCTCCTCTGACTTTTCCTTAGAATAGTAAGGTGTAGTTACATTGCAGGGCTTGTACAAGAAAAGCAGAGTTCCAGATATATCTATGTGTTGCTTATATAGTAGACTATTATTGCAAACTTCTTCTGGATGGTTTTTAAATCAGGAAGGCCACTCTACTTTCAAAGATCAGTACTAAAAAATGGCCTTTTAAAAAGGGAACCTAAAATTTTCACAAGCACCGATACTTTTCGTATTGGTGAGGAAGTCAAAGAATCATAGAATGGTCTGGGTTGGAAGGGACCTCCCAAGGTCATCTAATCCAACCCCCCTCTGGAGTAAGCAGGGGCATCCTCAACTAGATCAGATTGCCCAGAGTTGTTTCAAGACATGAAGCCACCTTTAGAGTTCCTTTTGCAGGGATGGTGCTTGCTGACAGAGGCCAATGAAATTTCAGCATGTCACACTTGTAAAATGTAAAAGGATTTTAATTATAAGAGTTGAAGAGTGCAATGCTTTTACTCTGAGAATTTCTATAGCAATGAAACATTCTCTCCATTTGCAAAAAGAAGTCTAGCTTTTAGTTTGCTTTCTCTTACCCAAAGTTTTGATTCCTAAATCCTTCTGAAAACATTTCTGTGTTTCACCTGCATCAAATTCAGAAATAGATGAAGGTATTGTTGATGTTGTTGGGGTTATTATCTTGGGGAGAGAGGTCAGGATTACCTTTTAGGGAAATGCAAAATGCAGAATCATTCACAACATAAGGAGAAGAAATCCCTAGCAATGTGGATACTTCTGTGGAATAGATACTACGAAAGAGATGGCACTGCAGATCAGAGAGGAAGATACTTTTTAAGGAGAAGCCCTAATATTAAGTGGAAAACGTGAGCAGCAATTCCACGTAACATTAGAATATCAGTCAGTAATGCATACAGACACAAGCCTGTGTAACTGATGAACTGCCGAAGGTGGGGGGGGGGAAATCTTGGTATTGTAGGTTAAGAGAAATGAAGAGTTAATTGGTATGCTCTCATGAGCATATAGGCTATTAGAGTTGGGGCTCTTCAGCCTGGAGAAGAGAAGGCTTTGAGAAGACCTTGTAGTAGCCTTCCAGTATCTGAAGGGAGCCTACAGGAAAGCTGAGGAGGGACTATTTACAAGGTCTTGTAATGACAGAATGAGGAATAGCGGGTTTAAACTGGAAGAGGAGAGATTCAAACTAGATGTTAGGAAAGGGTTCTCTACAGTGAGGGTGGTGAAACACTGGCACAGGTTGCCCAGGGAGGTTGTGGCTGCTCCCTCCCTGGAGGTGTTCAAAGCCAGGTTGGATGAGGCCTTGAGTGACCTGTTCTAGTGGGAAGTGTCCCTGCCTATTGTGGGAGGTTGGAACTGGATGATCTTTAAGGTCCCTTGCAACCTAAACCACTCTTTGACTCTGTGATTCTGTAACTATAAAGGAAAGTCTTCCAGAGGTTAGAGAGCCCCAGGGGCATGGGCAACTCATCCCAGGATATTGTACTGTGTCATTCTATTCTGTTTCTCTATTTAAGGGAGTGCACAGCCAAGTCTCGCTCTCTTTCTCTCTTCTCTCCATCTCAGGATCGTTATCTGCTCTGTGTGGGAGAGGTTTTCTCTGGGCCTTGGCTGGCCGTGAATTGGATGAGGCACTTAGTGCCATGGTTTAGTTGACTGGATAGGGCTGGGTGACAGGTTGGACTGGATGATCTTGGAGGTCTCTTCCAACCTGATTGATTCTATTCTAATTTCCAGCTATGCCACTGGGCCTGTTGAAGTAGGCCTGGCTCTAGGGGGGTGCAGTTCAGCCTGCTCCTGGCCCTGCTGAGGCTGAGCGGGGTGGAAGTTGTTGGAAGGCTCTGGAAGGTTTTGACCTGGTAGGCCCAGGTGAGGAACTGAGCCTAATTTGTGAGTGTATTCCTTTTGCTTGAATACTTTCTGTATATATTTGTAAATAGGATTCCCATTTAAAGCTCCAGTCCAGTGTAGAGCATTTATATTCTACTCCTTGGGAAGGGGTAAAATATCTTTTTTGCCCTAGGCAGCTGAAGGCTCAAAACTAGGACATTTGGGAAGATTTAGCCTTGAGCTCGCACTGTTCTTACACCTGTAGCCCCAATGTGTAACAAATGCCAAGCATAAAATAGAATTATGCTTGCATATATTTAAAAATAAATATTGTAATTAAAAAGAAATGTATATTCATATATATTAAGGGCAAATTTCTTTCTCCAAAGAGATAACTTTTACTATCTGTAAAGTAAAACACCCCCCCTATATATCTTAAATACAGGGTGGAAATCTTTCTCATTTGGATTGAACGTACCAGGTTTTCTTCAAGGCAGAGAACAGCCCCTGGAGAGCTTTGGTGTAAAGTGGTAGAGTTCTTGTATAATCTTGGCTCTTCTCTATTCCTGGAATTTTTTTCAGCCAAGTTCCTTGGAGCAGCAGAACATTACTGTGTGCAAAAAAAATAAAGGGAAAAAAGATGTCTTTGATAGGTAAAGAGAGGGAAACCAAGTGAGGCATCATTCTTGGCTAAATGATGGTTGATTGCCTCCAAGAAATCTATTAAGGAATTAAAACATTTTTAGGTCCTTCTAGGTTCCTGATGGTTAAGAGAGAGCCAGCACAGCCAAAGTGAGACACCAGATGACATCCAGGGAGGGACAAATCTCTCTATACATAGTGTGTGGAGTGTTACTGCATGGTCCTATATTTCTGGCTTGTAGAAAGAGTCTAAGGTCTATCATGCTATCTACGTTCTCCTTAGTCCTAGCACATGGAATATTTTATGTGACACAAGCCTTTCTGAGCTGTCTGTGGAGTAGCAATAATCCTCAGTCTTTTTTCTTCAGTCTCCATGATAAGCTGTGGTAGAAAGTTGTACATAGTATCTCTCTTGAAAGAAAATGTCAGTATCCTTATCTGGTTATATCATGTTCTGCTTTGTTTTACTCTCTGGTTTTGACAAACAACATCTGTCCAGTCTGACACTGTCATAGGTACTGAGCATAAATTATATTATCTTGTGTTAGCATGTCCTTGGAGCCACACCTTGCCATAAGTTCTCTTGTAAGATGGGAATTAGACCCCTGGAGATAAATAGAACACTTGGTTTCCATCATTTCATCACTCCTTGCAGAACTTCATTGGTACAGCCACCCCAGTTCTGATACAAAATGATGCTAGCATGAAATAATGTGTGAATTAACTCCTCCTAGTGGAGTTCTGTTCATGTGCTGTTGGGGAAAAAGGAAGCAGTGGACATTGTTATATTTTTTAGATATACTGAAATTATTTTTAGCCACTGGAATTCATTTTTGCAGTAACTCCTTCTTCTCTGCATACAAAAGCAGTGGACTATGAATCATATACTTCCAGTGGACAGATGATTCTTGATGAGGAAGGGGTTAAAACATCAAGTAACAGGAGAAGAAGGATTCAGGAAGCTACAGGGCAGTCAGCCTCACCTCTATCCTCAAAAAGGACATGGAATAGTTCATTTTGGAGTTCATCTCTAAGTATGTGGAAGAAAAGAATACTCTATGAGAAATATTCAGCTTGGATTCATGAAGGGGAAATCATGCTTGACCAATCTGATAGCCTTCTATGATTGTGTGACCAGCTGGGTAGATGAGGGGAGAGCAATGGATGTTGTCTACCTCAACTTGAGCAAGGCTTTTGACACTCTCTTACATAGCTACCTCACAAGCAAGCTTAGGGACAGTGACAGGTTAGATGCTGTGAACAGAAAACTGGCTGAATGCCAGGGCTCAGAGGATTGTGATTAACCATGCAAGGTATAATTGGAAGCCTGTGGCTGACGGTGTTCCACAGAGGTCAGTACTGGGTCCAGTCTTGTTCATCATATTGATCAATGGCCTCGATGAAGAAACATATTGTGCCCTCACCAAAGCTGTTGATACAAAACTGGTAGGCATGGCTGACACACCAGAAGGCTGTGCTGCAATTCAGTGAGACATTGACAGGTTGGAGAGTTGAGCAGAGATGAACCTTATGAAGTTCAAGAACAGCCAACCCCTCTTTAGCAGAGGGGTTGGAGTGGATGATTTCCAGAGGCCCCTTCCAACCCCTGCCAGTCTGTGATTCAGTAATTCTATGATCCTTAATTTCCTTTTTAATAAGGTATTTCTTAGCATGCAAGTACCCTGAAAATTCAGTCCCCAGTCAACCAGTAAGTCTGATATCTACTCTCATGTAAAGTAATTTTTGCATTTGGAGGTGATGTTTTTGTTTTCCTTTTGCACCTGAGGCAGTATTCAGTTCAGTCTGCTTGGTCTTTGTCAGTAGCTTTGCCTTCAGCATAAAACTTAGGGCTCTAATACTTGCTTAGGTAGCAGTGCTGTGGTGGTGCTTTGCTCCAGGGAGACAGCAGAGCTGTTCTGATGCTTGAGAGAACACAGGCCTCTCTGGGGAACTTATTCTTTCTGTATATACAGAAGACTGAGGGGAGGACAGAAAGACTGTAAAGAAAAGAAACCTATTAGTCTCTCCTTTCTGTAGCATCAGAGGGATTGCACTGACCAAAAACCTGTTAGGAAGCAGAGATAAACTGGTAACACACCAACAGTTCCTTTCAAACTTGCACACAAATTCAAGATAAACATTATCAGGAAGGATGGTGACACCATTTTACAGCAGTTAAAAAGGAAGGAAGATGGGCAAGCCAAAAATAGTCTTGGAACAGTACAATGATTCAGTTTCAATTAAGGTAAGGGCTGTCAGAAACTTCCTTCTGTATTGACCTTTGGGCCAGGAGGCAAGGAGAAACACAGGTATCCTCCCACTGCAGTTCAGAACAGGGTCCTATAGGAGCATTAGCACAGTTAGAAATTCTGAGGTATTACTACTCTGGAAAGATTAAAGACCCTCTTTTTTTCTGCTATGTATCATAACAGCAGATTAAAAAAAAAAAAAAAATTAAAAACCCAATTACATTAAATTAAGTTAAATTAATTTTTGCAGCCTTAAAATACTCACAGCCTGAATACATTTTACCTCTCATCAGAACAGGTACTTCTATGAAGTTTGTAAACTATAGTGCACGTTTCATTCAGAAATTAAATGTAACACCAAAAAATGCCCCAAAAGGCAGGACAGGGATATGGAAAAAATGCTTAACTCATTTTGGATACTTTCCTTTGAATATTCTTTATGAATTTTAAGAAGTCCTGTTTCTTAATTAAATCCATTGTACCACAGAACTCTTTTTCTGTAGTGAGCAGAATGTGTTTGTATGTTATAGCAGGAAAATCCATTAGGAATCTAAAACAAAAGGACATGTTGTAGAGGGTTGGTTTTTTTTTCCCACAATGCTGCTGTATTTTGTTGGGGTTACACATAAATATAAGGAAAAGCCTTTTCACTGTGAGGGTAACAGAACACTGGAACAGGCTGCCCAGAGAGGTTGTGGACTGACTCTCTATAGAGACATTCAAAACCCACCTGGATGCATTCCTGTGTGACCTGCTCTAGGTGATCTTGCTCTGGCAGGGGACTTGGACTGGATGATCTTTTGAAGTTCTTTTCAACCCCTAACATTCTATGATTCTGTGACTCTCTAAGGAAGGAAAGGTAATTTTTCATTTTAAAGAGTAATAAAATCCAGGTATTTCTAATACTTTTAAGCCACTATAAGTTTTACACAAAATCCTTTGTGATCAAGAGAGAATAACAAAACAAAATTAAACCAGAAAAAGGCCACTTTTAAACAAACAAAGAAAAAAGACCAAAGAAAGAAAAACAATCAGACAAACAATAAACCAACACAAACCCCAAACAAAACAGAGACTTGCATGAATTCATTTCCATAAATCAATCTTCCACGAAAGATCACAGAATCATGGAATTGTCAGGGCTGGAAGCAACCTCAAGGATCATCCAGTTCCAACACACCTGCCATGGGCAGGGACATCTCACACTAGATCAGGTTTAGAGCTGCATCCAGCCTGGCCTTAAACACCTCCAGGGATGAAGCTTTCACCACCTCCCTGGACAACCTGTTCCAGTTGCTCACCACACTCATGGTGAAGAACTTCTTCCTAACATCCAAACTGAATCTACCCACTTCTAGTTTTGCTCCATTCCCCCTATCCTATCACTACCTGACATCCTAAAAAGTGCTTCACCAGCTTTCTTGTAGAACCCCTTCAGATACTGGAAGGCCACAATAGGGTCTTGCAGCCTTCTCCTCCAGACTGAACAGCCCCAACTCTTTCAGTCTATGAGAGGAGCTTCAGCCCTCTGACTATCCTTGTAGCCCTTCTTTGGACACATTCATAATTATTAGCTTCAGTAACATTTCTGACAATCACAACTACCCTACACTAGACCACATCTATAAAAACCTTCATGTACTACTATGAATTACAAAATGTATTATAAATTGAGAATTATATTACACTGCTTTAGTTTTATGTGGTGCTAATAATGTTGAAGATTTGAGTGCACTACAGGCAAAATATTCCTAATCTTTTGAAACATTGAACTTCAACACAGAGCTCCTACTAATTACCTCAAATTAATGCTGAGTTGTTGCTTTAAAGAAATAACTCCCACTGCAAGGTAAGAAATGGCACAGTCTCAAAACCTACATAATATAGCTCTATGGCAAAAAAAAAAATCACAGCATCAGTCAGGGTTGGAAGGGACCACAAGGATCATCTAGTTCCAAGCCCCCTGCCATGGGCAGGGACACCCTACCCTAGACCAGGCTGGCCAGAGCCTCAGCCAGCCTGGCCTTAAACACCTCCAGGCATGGGGCCTCAACCACCTCCCTGGGCAACCCATTCCAGGCTCTCACCACTCTCATGCTGAAAAACTTCCTCCTCATGTCCACTCTGACCCTACCCATCTTCAGCTTCGTTCCATTCCCCCCCTAGTCCTGTCACTGCCTGACAGCCTAGAAAGTTCCCCCCCCCAGCTTTTTTATAGGCCCCCCTCAGATACTGGAAGGCCACAATAAGATCACCTCAGAGCCTCCTCTTCTCCAGATTGAAGAGCCCCAACTCTTTCAGTCTGTCCTCATGGGAGAGGTGCTCCAGCCCTCTGATCACCCCTGTAGCCCTTTTCTGGATATGCTCCAGCATGTCCACATCTTTCTTGTAATGGGGGCTCCAGAACTGGGTGCATTACTCCAGGTGGGGTCTCACCAGAGCAGAGTAGAGGGGAAGAATCACCTCCCTCGACCTGCTGGCCACACTTCTCCTGCTGCAGCCCAGGATCTCGTTGGCTTTCTGGGCTGCAAGTGCACACCGCTGGCTTATGTTGAGCTTCTCATCCACCAGCACCCCCAGGTCCCTGTCCTCAGGGCTGCTCTCCAGCCACTCACTGCTCAGCCTGGATTTGTGCCTGGGATTGCCTCAACCCAGATATCTCTATATATTTTTTTAAGTTAGAAAGATAAGGATCCTTTATAGTAACATTTAAGATTTTATTTCAATACAGATTATTAAATTAATTTTATCTTTTCAGACTACTGAGAGTTGAAAAGATAATGCATGTGCCAGGTGCTTTTTCACAGTAAAACACATTAAACAATCCATTACAGCAGCAGAAGGAAGCATCTTTGGTTTTGCTTTGCATAACTTCATTCCATTTATAAATAAATGTATTTTATTCTAAAGTGGCCTGCAATCAACTTTATCATCGAGCTTTGATAAAAAAAAAATCCATCATTTTAAAATTATTTGGTTGAGACTGTAGGGGTGGGTGAAAGTGACTACCCATTTTGCAGCTGAGCCTGTCTTATCTGAGTTAGAAACAGTTTTCTGTTTCAGTGCAGACACACTCAAGAGAAAAAAAAACAAAACAACAATAACAAAAAAGGCTGATGCTTCAATAAAGAGCAATCATCATCCATGTCAGGCATCTTCTTGGGTACACAGCTCCTCTTCTGTGGCCTAAAGAAATGCAGCAGTATTCTTTGCCATTCCTCATATTTAGGTGTTTCACAACTACGAAATATCAAGCTTTTTCCCCCCTCTGTAGCCAATCATAAAGCTATGAAAGCTGTTGCACTTAGAGGTGAACCTAAGCTGAGAAATTTAATTTCAATTCCATTCACTTTGCCATCTGTTTAATCTCAGTAATACAAGGTACTGACAGATGGAGATTCTGCTGTTGAGTTCATACTGTTGAGCCACTGGCTAATAAACATGATCGAATTACTGGCAAAACCCTTCTACTCCCCAGCTAGATACCTACCTACAAAGATCTATGATATCTACATCCCTCCCTTGACTCATCCCAAAGAAAGAGATCAGTTTTCTGGATGGAGAGAGACTGTTTACAAAGGTCTGCAGTGACAGGACAAGAGGCAATGGCTTCAAAGTAGAGAAGAGCAGATTTAGATTGGATGTTAGAAATAAGTTCTTTACTATGAGGGTGGTGGAACACTGGAACAGGTTGCCCAGGGGGTGGTTGGAGCCCCATCCCTGGAGATATTCAAAGTGAGGCTTGAGAGGGCTCTGGACAACCTGATCTAGTTGAGGATGCCCTTGCTGATTGCAGATGAAGTTGGACTAGACGACCTTTGGAGATCCTTTCCACCATTCTGTCTGGTGAGAAATACTGGAGAGCCTTCCAGTCATGACTGCACTGCAATTACGGTCTTGTGCATAGTCCAGGTAAAATATTTGGATGGTTCCAGTTACAATGCACAGATCCTCTTGATCTTGATCAACAAGGAGTCTTCTGCTGAGCAAGGAGTATTTTTTAATTTTACTTTCTTATTGACACTGCCACAGATGTATGAGCTGAATGACTAGAAGTAAAACACTACTAAACCAGTTTGTGAGTTATGGTTAATCCAGTTCAGGTGCCAGCTAAGCATATGAAGTTGATTCCCATGTTGATCTGAGATTTATATATAGAAGCACAGTATTTGTTGTCTGGACTCCTACACTGGAATCACTCTAGTCTCCCATTTCTACCATCAGTAAAGAGAAACAAATGCTTTCAGGAAATAATTAATTTCATGCTATAGTAGATGTCTAGGTACAGATAAATCATACTATTTCTCTCTGATGACATCAAAACGGCTTCATTTCAGTAAAAATAATAGCACATCTCATGTGAAATTATTGCTAAGATTCAAAAAATGAGTCATTTAAGAGCATAATTCCATACCCATGTTGCATCAATTGCTTGAACTCTGCTACTCCTGTTGCTACTCTGAAAAAGAGAGAGTGACTTGTGGAGACTTACTCTCTTGGCAGCCAAGGGAAGAAAACTGGTGCCTCCCAAGGGTCATGGGTGTGCTGTAGCCTGCTACATTTCCTGAGGAGTCTGCTCTCCTGCTGGCTTTTATATGTGGGTGAAGCCGGGGTCAGCAACACCTGCCCTGCTTCAGTATAAAGCTGCCTGTACTTGGGCCTCAGCTGTAACTGGCTGCTAGGTTGTGCCTTGAAACCTTCTATGGGCTGTTCTTGGAACCACCTGCAATAGGAATCAGTCTTGTCCAGAGTGCAAACAGGCAGACAGGGTCTCTCAGGGGAAAAAAAAGGGGGGGGGGGGGGAGAGTTCACTCCTGTTAGGACAGCAAGCAACGGGCACAGTACTTCAGAATCTTGTCTAGACTGAGCAAAGCTGATAGGGAGGTCTGCAGCCAAAAATATTGCTGATTTCCCTACTCCTGGGTTCTTTGAAGCAGATAAAACAACAAAACTAATTCTGACAATTACCCAATGCGAGGTCCATCAGGAGACAGTACTTCTTAAAAAGAAGATGCAAACTGTTTCCTCAAGCATAAGAAAACTTCAAATTGAATCTAATCAGACTTTTTTTTTTTTTTTTAGGAAAAGAATTCTGCAGGTAGAATACAGCAGAAAAGAACTTAGCCACTCCTATGAGGAAAGCAGGTACCATTTGCACAGTCTTATGCAGTTCTTTCTTCCTAACAGGCATCCATGGATGGCATACAGAAGAAAAAGAAAACTGTCTCGCTGAGATAGGAGTCTGATGAAAATAGCCTCCCAGGTACCTCACTAATTCATTTCTGCAGTAGCTGTAAATTAAGTCACTGCTAATTACTGTGGTGGCAGTTCTAAATGTCTTTTCCAGAATATTTAGTACCAGTATTAGTATTTACTACAAATGTTAGTTGCGCTTCTCTTGCCTTTATTTTCCTTTGCTTTGGCAGGCAGTGAGTAATTTCCCCTCACATCTGACAAACAAACCAACCTGCACATTTTCATGATACCTTTTCTCAGACCCTCTATTTATACTGGAGGAGGGGAGTGCTTGTACCACGTAGCACTTTTGTCAAAAAGATGCATTGGGAAGGTGTAATACATTATTAACTGGAATTCTTACACACAGGAGTGGTTTTGAAGGTGGTCTTTCTGTGTCAGTTTTATTCTGGAGGTGTTAGAAATATTTTTGCAAGCATTTTTTTTCCCGTTGTATACAAGTATACCATTTTTCTACAGCAACAAGTTTGACTTACTGCTTCTGTCTGTAGATGTAGTTGGATTCAGGTCTATTCCATTTCCTAACATCTGTAGATAGGATCTTTTTTTTGTTCTGTGCTGTTGATTGGTCTTTTTTTCCTCCATAGCCATGTGGTAGTTTAGAACTAACACTGCAGCCTAGTTCTTAATTATCAACAAGAATGGGAAAATTCCAGAGATGTTGTGTAGAAAATAGTAAAAGGTAAATAAAATAGGGGATTGGATACAAAAGAAAAATAAGTTTATATCATTCCATTCTCTTGCTGATTAAGTTTGCTGCATGAACTATTCTCTTCTCATTTTGGCTTCTTCTCTATGCAGTTCTGCTTTGCTTTACTCCCTTATCTCTATCCTGACCTTCTCCTGGCATATTGTGTCTGTGAGGTACTAGGAAGGGAAGGGAAGGAGGGAGAGAAGGAGGCTGCTGGTAGACCCTCTGGGCTTGTCCAGAGGAGTGGGAAACAATTCAAGGGGGTCCTTGTGTTGTTTCTGAATTGTAAATATATGTAAATATATATTTTGTACATATTCATTGCATTTCATTTTAGTTTGCTTTTGTAGGTATAGCTTCCAAACCTTCTGAGCTAGTCTGGTGATTTATTTTTGGGGTAATTTCAACCTACCATAAGCAGAAATGTGGCAGGGTATGTTTAATATTTCATACCAGTTCCCCCTCCTTTAGCATTTTGAGCTCATTTCCTTTCGTAATGGACAACAGAGAACTCCACTCTCACATGAAAGGCCCATGAACAGTCACTTATCCCATAAGCAGTGGCTTGTCTGAGTTGTCTCTGAGAATTCCTAGCAAGCCAAAATCAGCTTCTAATCTTGTTCTGGAAAGCAGACAGAGGAGTGTCTTTTGTGCCTCCAGTTCCTTGTGATAACACAACAATAATTCATATTTTATGGGCGTTTCCTGGAACTATGTTCCAATAAAACAAACAAGTTCTGGAGGCAGCTCATGAAAGGGCACAGAATAGGGACATACTGACCCAAAACAAAATGGAAAGACCATCACTGCATCAAAAAGCTTACAGTATCTACAAGAAGTAACAACTGGAGACAGTCATTTGGAAGAGCAAATGCAAATGACAGTGTAGCAGAAGTATAAAATTGTTATGCGATAGAATCATCAAGTGGTCTGTGTTGGAAGGGACTTCTAAACATCATTTAATTCAATCTCCTTGCAGTAAGAAGGGACATCTTGAATCAGAACAGGTTGCTAAGCACCCCAACACAACCATGAATGTTTCCAGGGTTGGGGAATCTACCCGCTCTGTGGGCAACCTGTGCCAGTGTTTCACCACCTTTAACATAAGAAAATGTACTCCTACATCTAGTTTGAATCTTCCTTCTTTGAGTTTAAAACCATTACCCCTTGTCCTGTCACAACAGGCATTGCTAAAAGTCTGTCCCCATCTTTCTTATAAATGCCTTGTTCAATAAAGATGACTCTGAAAATAAGAATTTAAATAGATTTAAAGGCCAATAAAGACAGAAGATTATAGACCATTCCAATAAAAATAACAGATAATCAAATATTAGACTTTGGAATGAGGAGCCAAAGTTTTTTTTTCTTTTAAATGTGACAATATAGAGGTACTTGGAGAGGCCTGGGAATGAAAACCAACAGTGTGGGTTTAATATAAGACATGAGGTGAGCAGTAGAGAAATGGGCAAAAAGGAAGCCAGGATTAATTTCTTTTAAGCAGTGTTTAGAAGGAGTATGCTTAAATCTAAGAAAGGTGTTGCATGGAGTTGGCAAGCTGCCATTTAATCAGAGGCTAAAGTTGAAAACAGTACACAGCCTTGATTTGCAGATGATGAGATTTGTCAAAATCCAAAGACACCAAAGTTAAGCACTGAAGTGTGAAGTGAGGTGATGGCAAATGGGTTGGAAGAAAGAAAGAAAGCTGAAGTGCCAGTTATTTATTTTGGAGAGAGAAGCTGAGAATTTGAGACATATTTGTGGAATATAGAATTAAAGCACAGTACATTGTCTGCAAAAAAAATCAGAATTAGATCTGTATCTACCATTAAAGTTAACCTAAGACTGTAAGGAGAATGAAGAGTTGTGACTGAACCCTAGAAAACACAAAAGAATTTGAAGAAAAAATCGTTTAACAAACACCAAGTAGCAGGTGACTAAAAAGCTAGGAGCAGACACAGGAAAGGGCTCAGACTTGCAGGACAATGTAACATGGAGTAGAGTACCTTCTGGAAAAGAATACACTTTACTCTTGAGGAAGGTTGACAGGGAGGACAAGCAGGATGGATAGAGTACAGTTCTTGAGATTTGGCTAGGAAATGACCATTTGAAAATCTGGTGACAGGGATTTAAACTGAGAGCAAGATGTGAAAGCTGAGAAAGGGATGAGCACAGGTGTGAAGGAGGCATGAATGCTGCAGGGGATGGAGGACACACAGAAAAGAGGTGGCACAATGTCCCTACTGCTGCATCCATCTTCCAGAGCATCGGTTGCAGAATCTGGATGGCCCAGGGACATGGGGAGCATCACAGGACTTGCTCTACGGCTGCTTCAAGCATCTCTTTCTCACACCACTGCCAAACATGTTCACAGTTGAGAGCACAGAAGAGACTATACCCGCTATCGGCTGCCAGCCAGTGAGAGGTGCAAATTGTTGAACTGTTGAACTTTGCAGAGGGTGGTCTAGATACTGACAGACGTCTCCTCTCCAGAGCTCTCTAAAAAAGGTGCAGAGATACTGTATTCTGAAAGAACAGCCACAGGGAAGAGCAGACAGACAAGGATTTGGAGGAAGAGATTATAGCCAAGCCAAAAGCAGATAATAGGTATCTGCTTATTGCAATGTATTGTCAGTGCAGTGCTTGGAGCTCCTGGGGTTTCAGCTCTGTCATTCGCAGAGCACTTTGCCATCTGCACAGCAAATGGTGTGAAAAGGTGTTTAATTCAAAGTGGCAATCATATAGAACAATGAGCAAGAGGGAATAGCTGGTTAAAATCATATATTTTTTATACTTACAAGAAGTTTTGGGACAGTTGATTAATGTCAAATCTTCATTGAAATTCTTCTTGGTGCCAACATCTATAATCATCTGAAATATCTCTCAAAAAAAACCCTTAATTGTCTGATATTACTACTGTTTTATCCCTTTATAATGCCCAAAATAAGGGGAAAAAATAACTCTCTTCATCTACATGGAACCCTGCATACAACTCCTTTTTTTAATGTGAATTTACTTTGCTATGTAATGTGGGAAGCAGAGAAGTAGTAATACTCAGTTCTGTCTGTGGGACATAATAAATGAATATAGCACATGTTTGTCTCTACAGCACATTTAATCATTGGGCTATAACAGGCATCACTGAATGGATCTTGCAGTGTTTGCCACAGACTCCAAAACGCATCTGCTGTTTAGGCATTAAAATCAGACATTTTACACAGTCCCTTCTGCAAAATTAAACTATATAACTTTACATCTTTATAGTGTGATGTTTTACATGCTTTATCTACTGCAATGAAAATTTTAATGTGCGTTAATATGTGTATTTTTCTTCATATTTTTCACATTCTTTTTCATTATGCTTCCTCTCCATTATATTTTCACCTTTCCAGCATCATTTCACTACTCGGAACCAATTATACTTAGGACTAACTAAACTTATTGTTAGCAGGTGTATTATTTACAGACCTAGTCTGACTTAATACTCTGATTTATAGGAGCATTATCACTGAATCAGAAAATGGTTTGGGTTGGAAGGGACCTTAAATGTCATCTAATTCCAGCACCCTTGCCACAGGCAGGGACACTTTCCACTAGACCAGGTCGCTCAGGGCCTTGTCCAACCCGACCTTGAACACCTCCAGGGAGTGGGCATCCACAGTCTCCCTGGGCAACCTCTTCCAGTGTCTTGGCACTTCTGCTGTAAAGTCTAAATCTCTCCTCCTCAAGCTTAAATCCATCCCTTCTCATCCTGTCACAAGTCCTTGTAAAAAGTCCCTTCCCAGCTTTCCAATAGGCCCTCTTCAGGTTCTGGAAGGCTGCTATGTAAATTATGACACTATATTTCCACTGTAGCTTTATGCTACTTATGAACCAAAATTTATCAGCAGCAGCAACAAAACCAAAAAGTCATTCCTGAAGACATTCTAGCATACAGTAATGCCCACTTTCTGTCCCTGGCAATAAATGGTTATAAATTTGAAGCTAGGTCACCTGTTGATCTCTATACATAAAACACGCTTGAGGCACCCTGCACATGCCGTGTGAGCATATTCAAGATGAACTACTCCATAATCCTCCTCAGTACCGGGGTCAGGCTGACAGGTCCATAGTTCCCAGGTCCTCCTTCTGGTCTTTCTTGTAGATCATAGAATCATAGAATGAACCAGGTTGGAACAGACCTCCAAGATCATCCAGTCCAACCTATCACCCAGCCCTGTCCAGTCAACCAGACCATGGCACTAAGTGCCACATCCAGTCTTTTCTTGAACACCCCCAGGGACGGTGACTCNCTTCCAGGGGCATTTGTATGTATGAGACAATTTGCTGCTTCTTGCTGAGATTGCCTTGTAAATCCTACACTTGGTTGTGAGAGGTTTTATAAGCCATTTGTAGGTAGAAGTGAGAAGTCAATAAATAGTGCAGCTACATATCTGACATATGGTAGCACAAATTGACTGAAAGTCTGATATTGATGTAAAAAGATATAAAAGTATATGAATATACTGCTTAGAGGTCTTGAAAATAAACTAGATAATTAAAACTAGCAGTATTGGTAAACAAGAAAATTACAATTAATTTAGCCACTCATGTGCATTCCTATATCTGCTAGCAGCCAGCCCAAATGAAAAGATGAACTGCAGAAAAATTCCAGACCACAGTCTCAGCTCAGCCTCTTAGGTTCACAAATCCAAATTAGAAGTGTGGCTACAGCTGCTTTGACCTCTGCTTCTTTGATTTACTCATCCTGCAATCTGACTCTGGACCTGAAATACTTCAACAGCATATATTTGTACTTTCAGCCAGTCAGAAGACTGTGCATTGTGTAAGATGGATGCTTTCTTTCCATTCTGGCCTCTATTTTAAGGAAAACTACAGATGATGCTTCTTTTTGTTACTCACTTTAACTTAAATTGGTCTAATTTTCTAGAGGAAGTTAGAGGTTTCAAATCTTCTATAAATAACATAATCTTTAAGGAAATAGGTGTTAAGGACTGAAAATGCCTCAATATTCTTGAAAGCATCTTGCTCAGTATTTTTCAGTGTGACTGTTTGAGGTTTCAGGGCACAAACCCCACAGGAGAGGAATTAGATTACTCCTCTCCCTGTTCCTTCTTCCCCTCTGGGACAAGATAGGCAGAGGAAGTAAGAGGTAAACAAAAGGACTTGCACAGCACTGGAAGTTAAGAAATAACTAAGGGAAAGTGGATGTAGAGAGAGATTGAGGGAAGAGCAACAGATTCCCCCACAATACATGGATGTAGGCTCAAAACACATGGATGCAGGCCTGACTGCGTCACAGCAGCTCCCAGCAACAGCTCCCCACCAGGCAAAATGGCAATAAAGAAGAGAGAGCTATCCACCAAAACTTCCTGTCCCTTTAAACAGTAGGAAAAGGGAGGGAATACCATGACCCAAGGACCAGTTGGGTTTCCACTTGCCCACGTCTTACCCCTTAAACCACAACATTCAGCTATGAACTGAAGCAGCTGTATTTTGTAGTTGATTGGAAGCATTTATTTTCTACCTCTTTCCAAGATATGCTACAAATTCACTCCATATAAAGCTAAGAAGCTTCATTCAAAAAAAAAAAGTGTTTGCTTGTACTTTGTAAAAATAATTTAGTTAGATACATGCCATCAGATTTATCCTGTATATGTACAGCAAAATAGGTCTGTCTCTTGAAAAAGTGTAGCTGAGATCTTTGAAAGATAGTTTTGAAGGAATGTACCTTTCTTGAGCAATATTAAATAGCCATTTTTGGAATATATTTAGGCATAAAGGATTAGGTGATAGTCTTAAAATCTGACCAGAGCAAGATAGGAAACAATGAGGAAGAATAACAACAGGCACCAGTACAGGCTGGAGACTGGCCTGCTGGAAAGCAGCTCCATGGAGAATGACGCTGGAGTGCTGGTGGACAGCAAGTTCTGCATGGGACAGCAATGTGCCCCTGTGGCCAAGAGAGCCTATGGCATCTTAAGTTCGTCAAGGAAAGTGTGTCCAGCAGGTCTAGGGAGGTTCTTCTTCCCCTCTACTCTACCCTAGTGAGACCACACCTGGAATACTGTGTCCAGCTTTGGGGCTCCCCAGTTCAAGAGAGACAGGGACCTGCTGGAGAGAGTCCATCAGAGAGCCACAAAGATGACTGGGGGATTTGAGCGTCTCCCCTGTAAAGAGAGACTGAGAGATCTGGAGCTGTTTAGTCTGGAGAAAAGAAGGCTGAGAGGAGATGTGATCAAACATCTATAAATATCTGAGGGGTAGGTGTCCAGGGGATGGGGCCATTCTCTTTTTGGTGGTCCACAACAATAAGACAAGGAGCAATGGATACAAACTGGAACATAGCAGATTTCACCTCAACATGAGGAGAAACTTCTTTACTGTAGGGGTGACAGAGCCCTGGAACAGGCTGCCCAGAGAGGATGTGGAGTGTCCTTCTTTGGGGACTTTCAAAGTCTGCCTGGGTGTATTTCTGTGTGGACTATCCTAGAGGATCCTGCTTTGGCAGGGGGGTTGGACTCAATGATTTCTGGAGGTCCCTTCCAACCTCTGAGGTTCTGTGATTCTGTGAAAAGGACTCAGCTGGACTTCTAAAGATACATGAAAGTATTTTCTGTGTTCAAACATTTATTCTCAATCAAGCTGTGTTCCAAATCGTTCTCCAATGCAGAACATCTTCAGAACAATGTATCTTGAAGTTCCCTGCTAATCATTCAGGGCAGCAACAGCTGTTCAGGTAGAGCTTTTTGTCCATTCCCTTAGAACAGTTTGTAGGCTAGAAGAATCTCTTTAGTTTTGTCACAATTCTTTTGGGTTTATTTTATTTTGAGGGGGTGGGTCATTTGGGTTTGGGATACTTCGAGCACCAAGTGGGTAGCCTTGTGTATGGTTATTTTTTGCCCCGTTGTTCACATTATGTAAAAAAATGCACTTGATAAACTTTATAAAAGGAGGGCAACACCTGTGTTGTGCCTTCAGGATCTAAGAAATCAATGGATTTCTACCAGGCTCTTGAAAATAAGCAGTGTGCTTGAAGGGGTTCAGAACTGAAGGTGGAATAGATGTATGCTTCAAGCTGTTTTCACAAATCTCTGGCATCAGTCATGCTATGAAATATCTAAGCCTGACCATGAAAACAGAACAATGGATCTGTATTTTTGCATGAACAGAGCCTCATATATGTTGCTGGTTAATATATCTTTTCTTACTCAATCAGTCTACAGTTATTTGCCTCACCTTTGACTATTTTTACAGTATGCAACTTGTCATCTAAGCCATATGGTATTGCTGCTGTTCACTGCCTGGGTGACAACCTTTGTAAACAAGAGGAACAACATCAAAGGGATTTATGGATACTTACAGGAACACTTTCCCTTTGCACTCTTTTAAATAGCAGATATTGGCAGCATTTTTGAAAATTTTCCTTCTGATACACAATCTTAAGAACTACTCAGGGTATTTCATAGAAATATTTGCCAAAAGCAACTTTAGAAGATTCAGAATAATGTAATTTACTGTTATCTGAGAAAATAAATTCTTGGTTTTAACAACAAAAAATCGGTTGAAAGAAGAGAAATTTCTCAAAAAGAAGTTCTGAATGTCACAATTGAAAATACAGGGACAGGGAAAAAAAAGACATTATTTCTGATTAACAGTTCTAGCCAGTTTCATCCTCAATATGTAATACCAGCACCTTAGAAGTAGGTGTTTTCCTAATAAGAGCATAATAGGACATTTTAGATAAGCTAATACAGAGTTCACTAGTTTCATACACCTACTGGGTGGGGTTTTTTTCATGAAAGTCTTTAGTAATTGGAAATTCTTTTTCCCTCTCTTTAAAATAGTGTAGATTTTTACACTGTCTTGAAATACTGAGACAACCTTTTAAAAGTACAGTACATTTAAACTGACTGTTCAGCTTAACAAGAAATATCATGTCATAATCTGCTCAGAGGTGTCTTTTCACTGACAAGTACCTTTCTAATTGTTGGGGGTTTGGGGTTGTTTTTTGTTTGTCTGTGTCTTGTATTATTTTATGAATTTTTATTTTTAGTGGGAGCTCTTTGGCCTTCACTCTTCCCTCCATTACTATGCCACATCAACCTGTCATACAGTGCCCTCATGTAAGCCTAGGAAACTAAAAATGAAAGAACAAGTTTCTGTACTGTTACTGTCTTTTTTGTTCCTATCATCTTAGAGAATTCTCTTTTGCTTTTTGACATCTTTATATTTATGCCTGACATGTTCACTATCACAATCTCATTGTTCTCCTCTGTTCTGCAAAATGTTGCCATTTTACATCTTTTCTGAGTCTACTTCTAATAAGATGACAGTTGAGTGTCATGGGACATGTCTGTAGGCTCTCCTGTTCTCTTAACCAAAATGCCTAAATTGTGTGTATTAAGATGAAATGAGATTTAAGGGGTAACAGATTTGCATTTTGCAGTGTTATTGTTTATGCTATGCTCTATGGCTTGAAGTCCAGATGGAGAACAGTGGCAAGTGGTGTCCCTCACGGGTCCATACTGGAACCTGTGCTGTTTAGTATTTTTATCAGTGCTATAGGCAGTGGCATTGAGTGCACTATCAGCAAGTTTGCAGATGACACCAAGCTGAGTGGTGCTAGAGGGATGAGATGGCATCCAGAGGGACCTGGACAAGCTGGAGAGTTGGGCCTAGGGTGAACCTCATGAGGGTCAACAAGAGTTAAATGCAGAGTTCTGTACCTAGGCTGGAACAGTCCTCACTATCAATACAGACTGGGGATGAGGTTATAGAAAGCAGCCCTGTGGAAAAGGACTTAGGGGTGCTGATGGATGAGAAGCTGGACATGAGGAGGCAGTGTGCGTTTGCAGCCCAGAAGGCAAATGACATGGCCACTGTGTGGCCAGCAGATCCAAAGAGGTGGTTCTCCTACTCTGCTCTGGTGATCCAGGTCTAGAACCCACCCAATGGAGTGGGTCCAGAGGAGGGCCACGAAAATGATCAGAGGGTTAGAGCACCTCTGCTACAAAGACAGGCTGAAGGAGCTGGGATTGTTCACCTTGGAGAAGAGGAGGTTCCAGGGACACCTAATAGCAGCCCTCCAGTACCTCAAGGGGGCCTACAAGAAGGATGGAGAGAGACTGTTTACAAAGGCTTGTGGTGATAGGACGAGGGACAATGGCTTCAAACTAGAGAAGAGCAGATTTAGATTGGATGTTAGGAACAAGTTCTTTACTGTGAGGGTGGTGGAACACTGGAGCAGTTTGCCCAGCGAGGTGGTTGTGGTCGCATCCCTGGAGATATTCAAGGTGAGGCTGGACAAGGCTCTGGGCAGCCTGGTCCAGTTGAGGATGTCCCTGCTGACTGCAGAAGGGTTAGACTAGATGACCTTTGGAGGCCCCTTCCAACCCAGACCATTCCACAATTCTGTGTCTAGTAAAAAAGGCAATGCAGCTGTAGTGTATTTCCAGACTGTAGTAAAAGTAGAATTAATCCTTCTATTCAAAAGATGTAAAGTTGCTAAGTATAAATACAGAGAATAAAAAGTTTTCCAGTGAAGAGATGACACTACAGTTGTGCAAAAGGAAGCAAGAGTCCCTTTGCTCTTCTCTTGCCCCAAGAAAACACACTGTGCAGGTGTATATTTAGAACCAAGGACGGATGTCATATGGTGGATCCCTCAGGCTACCTGACAGCCAGTAAACCATTAAAGAAGGGGTAACAGCTGCTTCCAGTAAAACTGCAATGAAGCTGGAAGTGGATTAAACCCAAATTTGCCACCCAGATCTCAAAGGAAAAAGTCTAGAAAAAAGGCATCCTGTGCCTTAGGAAACAGTTTAATACCATCAAATGAAAGAGCTCCACTAATGTATCAAAGACTAAACATGAGATAGTTGAGAGATACTTGAAGTTTGAACTACACAAACTTCTCACACCTGATGCAGTAAACCACTCTGAGTAGTTTTATACCAGAGAGTTAGCTGCCTGGAAACATGGGAACGTCAACAAGAAAATTCATAGCTAAAGTACACCAAATAAACACAGAAAATTACACAATACTAATGTCACTCTGCCTCATGGACTAACTAGGTACAGTTAATTTTATGGTTAAAATATCTCTAGGTATACAAAGAGAAGATTTTCAAAGGCATGAAAATTTACTGTGATTGGGTTGAGTGGAATCCTGCTCATCTTTACACCAACATCGAGAAAACACAGCAGAGACTGTGATTCGGTGCTCTTTGCTGGAGTAACTCAGCTAAGGATTATTACATCAGCCCCATTTACCAATCATGCTGTATGTGTGTCATGGTTTAGGCCCAGCTGCAGCCCAGACTCATGCAGCCTTTCACACACTGCCCCCCCAGCCCCAAAGTGGGATGGGAACAAAAAATGGGCAAAAAACATAAAACCCCACAGGTTGAGATATGGAGAACTGAACAGAACACAAAGAATGACCCTAACAGGAATAATAACAATAAAAACAGCAGCAACCACAATAATAATAGTGTAAAAAATAATATGACATTAGAGTGGGCTGCCCAGATAACAACACCAACAATAACAATGACACTAGAGTGGGCTGCCCAGATAATCTGTGGACACTTCATCCCTAGAAGTGTTTAAGACCAGGGTCTTAAGGATGGATGAGGCTTTCAGCAGTCTGGTTTAATGGGAGGTGACCCTGCTCATAGCAGTGGGGTTGGAACTAGGTCCCTTCCAACTCAAGGCATCCTACAATTCTCTAAGGAGAGCGATTATAAAACCATCTGCATTTCCAATGCTGCACTTGCCAAAAGTCACCTTGTGTGCCTGGTCAAGCCCTCTCTTCCTTACATATTGGGCATGATGTTTATGGCACCAAATACCCCACTGGCTGGTTCTGCTGGCTCTGCTGTGTGTGACCCCTCCCAAATTCTTGTGAGAAAGTTAACACTAGCCTAGCCAAACCCAGCACAATGTCCTTTCTTTTTCACTGTTGATACACAGCTTCGTACTGAAGACAGAGTTCTAAGAAGCTGGAAGAAATACAAAGATATGACCCCAATTTCTTTTCCTTTTTTTAAACAAGAATTGCAACATTTATGGGTTTAAAAACTAAAGTTTTGGGGGAACATTGTTTCTATTACATACTGTTTAGGAAGCTTATCTGGAAGCCATATACATGGCCTTGTTTGTGGGAAGAAATCTTTTGCTTGGAGATACAAACTAGGAAATCCTTAGCATTCCAGTATCTTGCAGCCTAACTATGCCTATGCATAGCTTCTTTTCTGCTCTTCTCGCTTGACTTTAAATCAGGCTCCTTGTACCGAGATTTGCAAGACAGACTTGGCTGTCAGGAAGATGGAAGACAGATGCAAATGAACCAAGAGAGCAAGGGCAAATACCTAAGCTTGGTGCACAAGCTTTACACCCAGTTTTATCTACCTAGAAAGTGAGAAAGCCACACACTGGCTGAAATCATACTGCTGTGGGGAAAACCTTACAGGAATGCAGCTTTCCTAGCAGAAGAGGGTTCTCCAAATGTTACCGTATTTTGCAGGGAGGTAACAAAGCTACTGAGGGAGAAATTCCTTCTGCTAGTGTGTACACTATCTGTGCTCTGAGGCACTGCAGGCATAGTTATGCCAATGTAAGTAAAGAAAAAGGTAGCAGCTCCTCACATTAATTTGTATTTATAGCTCTAGGTTAGAGAAAGATTGAAAAGGCCATTAACACTTGTATGTAAAATGCACTGTTCTGTGTAATTTCTGCTTCTAAAATGATGAAAAATACTGCGAGGACTCAGACTGGTGAGCTCATGAATGCAGCTTCATGTAAGACTTGCCACTCTCTTGATTTCCTATTTCTGGTTAGTGAAACACAGACCAGTTAAAATTCAAACAATATGTATTTTACATAACATTGGTGTTTGGGAAAAGGTTAAGGATTATTACCTACTCACTTTAGCAATTTTCTGACCTTGAGTAACAGAAACACAAATTGCTATTAGTGTCCATCAGATGGAAATAGTGCTTTAAGCTGTATCTTTCAAAAGAGCCAGCTTCTTCATCCATGCTGTGATCTTCCTCATGAAGGGTTTTAATGTAACAGGGTTTTACTTGGTGTTAGTAACAGACTTAGTAGGTAGGTAGCCCTGATAATAGCCTGCAAGCTGTGAAAACACGTGTTTAAGAATTTGTAAAAGCAGCAAACCAATATTGTAAGGTTGAAACTGTGTTGGAAATTCAAAGTGATGCTGAAATTTTTAGAGAGACTGAGACAACCACGTTATATTTAGTCTTCTTTATTTCCTGAGATCAAAAGTGAAAAATCTTAAAATACAGAGTTGATGAGTTCTAAATCGGGAAATATTGAAATTACAGTAACATTTAAAAATCTGTTTTGAAAAATGCACAAGCAGATTAAAGAAGCTCAGATAAACTTCTGAAAAAGAAAGCAAAGCTTTAGATGCTGCTTCAGACTAACAGAGCGAAAATTAGTGATAACGAAAAGCAATGTGACTTCAAATTTTGCCAGGATTTATGTGGTGGTAGCTTCAGGGATTCAAGCCCAGCACTGCATGACTTTTTTTCCCTATTACCCAGGACCTTCAAGCTGTGTTGGAAACATTTCCTCTTTCTGTGTACATTTTAAAACCTAGAAAGCTTTTCCAGTTCTTCAGGAGAATGATCCACTTGGCAAAGCATAGAGATTTACTGTCGTAAGGAGGGTCTTGATTTAGGAAGTTAGAGACTCAGACTTGGTCATTTCTCCGTAAGTATGGTAGCCACCTGGTGAGTTACTGTTATGAGCCAGTCTTGTTCTGCCCTTTTACTACCTCTTTCAAATAATGAAACAGTCACCATTTTTTTTGTGGGTTTTATTTCCCCCCAACCTTAGGTGCAGTTGCTGAAATACAGTTAGGTGCTCTGATTCTTTAGCTACCTCAGGACTAAGAAAGAAACAGATTCCAAAGCCAGTTAGCTCTAGCCTACTTCAAAGAAGCTAGATGATTTCAATTTATGTCCCTGAAGTATCTTCGAGGAGAATTTTGGCTGTTATGGCATCAGTGTCTTCTGATGAGGGAGAAAAAAATTAAATAAAATTACAAAGAGCTCTACTTGAACCATTTCAGTTCTTCTGATCTTCTTGTCTCCAGTCTTGAATCTCTAACTTTGCACTGAAACATGTTACCACTTTTTATGCTCTGGACCAGAAATGAACCAGGTTTCTCTTTACTTTTCTCAGAAAAAAATACTCATACAAGATTGACCTTGTAATTTCAGTTTACTCATAGAAAGTGAGAGATACAGAAAGAAAGAGTAAAATGAAAGCTCTTTCCATGCACATTCCTGCTACAGAACATCTTGAAAAGGGCAAGCTGTATATATAAACCACTCATAATTTTACAAGATCAAGGCTAAGTTGATTTTTTGAGTAGTTCTGATTACACTACATTGTGCTAAACTGTTTTCTCTAACTCTGTAATCAAATACAGCACAAACCATCTCTTGCTAGCAGTTCGCAAGTACCAAACAACACAACCAATAACTAATAAAATATGCAGGTATAAGCTCAGGAATAATAACTGTAAAATACAAAAGTGTTAAATGTTGGTTCGGCCCAGATCTTATCAAATACACATTAAAACTCAGAGCTTTACAGATGTGACAGCTCAGTAGCTTTTAAAACAGCAGCCTACAAAAGAGTAAAGAACAGTAGAGAAGTTCTGCAAAATGTGGCAGTTTATGCAATGTGTCTGCAGCCAGATATGTAAAGGTTAATTTTTGTCACAGTGGGTCTGATAGATAATATTACAGAAAGCAGACTGATGCACTTTATTCTGGTATGTCAAGTCACTTTGTCCCAGGGTACTCCAAATTCCTTCTTCTCCCCAACCCCTCCCCCTCCCATAGGTTTGAGTGGGAGAAGGTGCAAAAACTGCTTTTCTCACCACCGTGCTATGGGCTTGAAGGCGTAACAGCAAAAGGCACCTTTCCGTACGTGGACTGACCTGTGTGGAAGCCCACGCTGGAGCTGGGCTGGTGGTTGGCTGGGTTTTTGCACACAGTATAAAATGGTAAATGGACACTTGGTCTAGAAAAGCTTAAATAGAGGAAGCAAGATCAGGAAGAGGTTCTCACCTTGAGAGTCCCTGCCTTGAGAGTTCATGTCTTGAGACTTTCCCACCTTGAAAGAGCTCCTGACAGAGTGCTTGACAGGACAGGTTCCTGCCGTGACTGGACCATACCTGCTTTTGGATGGCTCCTACCTTTTTGTGCAGCTCTCGTTTTTGCACCATCCCTCCCTTTGAATGGTTCTCCCCACTTTTGCACCCTTCTGTGCAAACCTGCAGGCTTGGCAAGCCCCGAGGTCCTTTGAGAGAAAGCTGCCAGCGGCACTCTGGCTGACTACTCTCAGACCGTATCAGCAGCCAACTTCCTGGCTGTGCAGTTTGGCTCTCCCCCGTCACTGCTGAGGCAGCATTGTTCCATGATCATGCCACTCGTGGAAGAAGTGCTTGAGACATTTCTGAGTTTGGCAGCTTTTCCATTTGCCTTGGAATTCTGCTGCATGGACATACACTATTAGATACTGCCTGCAGCATCAGAAGGCTGCTCCTGCAGAGAAATCCAGCAAGATACCACTGTCGAATACCTATCTCACCTCTGTGAGTAAGACTCACTGTTCCCTTAGTCTTCTGCTCAGCCTGATTGATAGTGGGGTAAAGCTGTGTTTACAGCTTGGCCTTTTCCATTTCCTGACTTCCTAAATCTCTAAATATTATCTATAATATTCTTTTAAAATAAATTCCCAAACAGAATCTGTAAACAAACCTTAAATAGTTTTGTATATAGTTTGGGGCAGGGTTCCAGAAAAACAACATAATTCTATTTTTAGAATTCCTGACTCAGCCACATTAATTCCCTGCCTCCATGACACTCTTACATAAAGGAGCTTTTTTACATATGTAGGAAAACAAATATGCAATTATGCAAAATAATCCAAATACACAAGTAAGCAATTTCCACTCCAAAGCTCATACTCTATGTGCTGTAAGCACAATGTAATGGACTAGCCTGACCTTCTGACATTGTTCAGCCTCGAGAGCTATGGCTCCTAACTCCTCTACCAAAACAAGTATCTGTATTCTGAGCTGCATCAAGAGAAGTGCAGCTAGCAGAGCAAGGGAGATGATTCTCCACCTCTACTCCACTCTGGTGAGACTCCACCTCGAGTACTGCATCCAGTTCTGGAGTCCCTATTATATGAAAGATATGGACAGGCTGGAACATGTCCAGAGAAGAGCCACAATGATGATCAGAGGGCTGGAGCTCCTCTCCTATGGAAACAGACTGAGAGAGTTGGCACTGTTCAGTCCGGAGAAGAGAAGGCTACAAAGAGACCTAATTGTGGCCTTCCAGTATCTGAAGGGGGCCTTCATGAAAGCTCTCAAGGGACTTTTTAGGATGTCAGGTAGTTATAGGACCAGGGGGAATGGAGCAAATCTAGAAGTGGGAAGATTCAGACTGGATGTTAGGATGAAGTTCTTCACCAGGAGGGTGGTGAGACACTGGAACAGGTTGCCTAGGGAGGTGGTGGAAGCCTCATTCCTGGACATTTTTAAGAACAGAGTGGAGGTGTCTCTGAACAATTTGATCTAGTGTGTGGTGTCCCTGCCCATGCCAGGAGGATTGGAACTAGATGATCCTTGAGGTCCCTTCTAACCCGGACAATTCCATGATTATAGTGTCTTGAGAGATTCAGCCTCAGTTTTAAAATTCAGGCTGCATTTGCATTTTATTAATTGTTGTTTATCACTGTATTTATGTAGCACTCAAGCTTCAGTCAACAACTATGATCCTGGACTCTCCAGCACTTGTCCCTACATTTATTTCCCCCTGAAAAGCCATCCAGGCCAGTTGTTCTTCCTAAGATGACAATCTTCAAAAGCAAAAATCTTCACCTTTCATATTGAAAAGGCTCTGTATACGGCAAGGATTTCTAGGTGAACAGTGTGAAATGTAAGCCCCTTTGAAACTAATGTACATTCTGCCATTGGCTGGATAGCCCAGGAGTGTACTCCAGGCTGGGAACAGAGTGGCTGGACAACAGCCAGGTAGAAAGAGACCGGGGAGTACTGGTAGATAGTAGGCGGAACATGAGCCAGGAGTGTGCCCGGGTGGCTAGGAGAGCCAATGGCATCCTGGCCTGGATCAGGAACAGTGTGGCAAACAGGATAAGGGATGTTATTCTTCCCCTGTACTCAGCACTGGTCAGGCCACACCTTGAGTACTGTGCCCAGTTCTGAGCTCCTCAATTCAGGAGAGATGTTGAGATACTGGCGTATGTCTGGAGAAGGGCGGTGAAGCTGGTAAGAGGCCTGGAACACAGCCCTGTGAGGTGAGGCTGAGGGAGCTGAGGTTGTTTAGTCTGGAGAAGAGGAAGCTCAGAGGTGACCTCATTGCTGTCTACAACTACTTGAAGGGAGGCTGTAGCCAGGTGAGGGTCAGTCTCTTCTGCCAGGCAAACAGCAACAGAACAAGGGGACAGAGTCTCAAGTTGTGCCAGGGGAGGTCTAGGCTGGATGTTAGGAGGAAGTTCTTGCCAGACAGAGTGATTGGCATTGGAGTGGGCTGCCCAGAGAGGTGGTGGAGTTGTTGTCCCTGGAGGCGTTCAAAAAAAGAGTGGATGAGGCACTTAGTGCCATGGTCTAATTGATTAGATAGGCCTGGGTGCTAGGTTGGACTGGATGATCTTGGAGGTCTCTTCCAACCTGGTTGATTCTATGATTCTGTGACACAGTCTTTATCTTGCATACCTGGTGTAGTTTGCCTTCCTTTAAGACGATTAGTAGACTCTGAAAAGCTGAGAGACACTGCTAAGGAGAACAAATCCTGATCCTCACCTGGCAATATTGGCCTATCCTCTTTATAGATGTACACTTCAGAGAACTCATATTTTCATTGCATTTTCATATTTTCAAATGCATTTTCATTTTGGATATAAATAATTAAGGAAAGTGCTCTATTATGATACACTTGAAAATCATATCTGCTCCACTGAGACATTAATTTACTATGTATATCACTGTCAAAGATCTATGACGCTACTATTGCCACAAAGTCCCAACAGGGCTGCAAATCAGCAGCAAAGGCTTAATCTCTTAAATATAGGCTTAATCTCATAAGTATATGCTTAAACACAATCCTATCAATCAAAGAATTAAGAGTGGCTTTATGTCCTACTGGCTTTATAGCCTGTATCATTCAGATTTTAATGGCAAAATAAATAGAAATTACTTTTGGGAACTCTACATTTCTAAGGTCAATTCTAATTTCTGCTTCTCAGGTCATCTTCAACCTTACAAAGAATCATCAGGAACTATAGGTTACAGCTCCTGTGGAAGTACTTCAATGTTCCACAGTATCTGTACATTTCCTCATTTTCACCATTTTGCAAATGGTAACAGATTTATTTTCTATAAAAGCAATGTGAACACAGAGGAGTGTCTGTCTCAACAGCTTGCTCATAGCTTCTTTCAGCACTTCACATGCTGCCACCCAGGTATCTTATCCCTACAAGGATTTGCTTAGATTCAGACTGCCCAATCCAGCACTTAAGAGTCTCCAAAGTTACATATCACTTCCTTCTTTCCTTTCCTTGAGGATCAACAGTTTGTGCAGATTTCCAGTATGGCCACAGAAACTGCCCTTTTCACCTCCTACAGCTCTTTTGCTGGGTGCTCAGCAAGTTCAGTCCCCTCTGCTCTGCAGGAGCATAACCTTCACTCAGGAGAACATACAGATCAGTAAGGTGAAGGAAGGTTATTCAATCATACAAGTTGGTGGTAGTGCAAATTACTTTATATGCAGAAGATGGAAAAGAGATGCTGGTATTTTAGCTTCATTGCAGTGGAGTAATTCTGTGGTTTTTCATTACATGATTGGTTTTTAGTTAAGTCAAGATGAACTGTAGTGAGAAACTGTAGACAACGTATGGGAAACTTTCATCACTATAGTGTGAAGCTCATCATAGGCTGGATGTTAGGAGGAAGCTGAGAGAGAGAGAGAGTGATCTGCCATTGGAATGGGCTGCCTAGGGAGGGGGTGGAGTCGCCATCCCTGGAGGTGTTCAAAAAAAGACTGGATTTAGTGCCATAGTCTAGTTGATTGGACGGAGCTTGGGTGATAGGTTGGACTGGATGATCTTGGAAGTCTCTTACAACCTGATTGATTCTATCATTCTATGATCTAGATGTTACTGATTTAAATGGTTGTGATGCTGGAACTTAGCTGACTGCCAGGTCCCCGCTCACTTTCCCTTCTAAACAAGGAAGGAGAAAATAAGATGGTAAACCTTGTGGGTTGAGACAAAAGGAGATCCTTTATGAATTGCCAATCATGAGCAAACCACATTTGGTTGCATGAATATTAATTACAAATTAAAATACAGTAGGAGAATGAGAAACAAAGACAAAAACTATGATGTCTTCTCTTTATTTGCCTGTTCTCCCAGGCTCAACTTTTCGCTCCTCCACTTCTGCTTCCTCCCCTCTGACAGCTTATGGGGATGGGGAAGACGAATGCAGGGCTGCAGCTGGTCCATAATAGCTCCTCCTATCTGCCGCTCCTTCCTGCACCTGCCTTTACCTTTCTGCAGTGTGGGACTTTGTCACCGGCTGCAGCCCCTCAGGACAACCCGGCTCCAGTGTGGGCTTTCCATGGACTGCTCTTTCCCTTAAGGGCTGTCTCACCACGGTCTGTTCGCGGGCCCGTAGGTCCATCTCTGCTGGGGTGCATGCATTGCCTGTTCCCCTCCTCCTGCTCTACCCTCGGGGCTGGCAGGGCTGTTTCTCGCCTTGCCTTCCTCAGGCCTCGCTGCTGAGCACCCTTCTGCCCTTTCCCATCCAGGCTTCTCCCAGAGGGCTCAGCACGCGCCTGAGGGCCTCAGCAGTGCCCCGCGGTGGGGCGGCTGAGGCCGGCTGGAACCGGCTGTGTCCCGCACGGCGCAGGCCTTGGCCGCCCCTCACAGGAGCCGCCCCTCACAGGAGCCGCCCCTCACAGGAGCCGCCCCTCACAGGAGCCGCCCCTCACAGGAGCCGCCCCTCACAGGAGCCGCCCCTCACAGGAGCCGCCCCTCACAGGAGCCGCCCCTCACAGGAGCCGCCCCTCACAGGAGCCGCCCCTGCGCCTTGCCGCATTAAGAGCGTAGTGTGGGTTTCAAAGCTTTTCCCTGGCGAAATGGCAAAATACCGTTCCAGCGTTTGCTGAAAGCAAGTAATGTAGCTTTGCCGATGCATTTTTTTTCTCCTGATATGAGCATTACAGGTAAGCCAGCATTTTAAAAATCTCCCTAAGTTTAGCAAACAAAAGGTTAAAGAAACAAAAAGAAAAAGAAAACCAGCACCCACCTCCTTCCTACACACATTTACAGTTTCTGATGAACTAAGCATTACTCAGCAGAGTTCTCTTGAAATTGAATCATGTCCATAAAATGGTTTTGCTGCTCCTTAGCTTTTAACTTCTGCTGTGCGCTGGTGGGCACACACAGGGAGACTTCTCTCAGAATCCGTTTGCATTCCAAGTTTCAGTATTTCTTGTTTCATTCAAATTACTTGGAGATGAAAGTTAATTCCTGGTTTGGCCATAGACTTTGTTGAGGACTAAGATTTCACTGTCAAACCTTGTCAGTATTTACAAGATAAACGAAAAGAGCAAGTCTAGTATTCCTAGATGGGCAGCTGACCTGTTCCAGAGCAGAAAGTGCACTTACAACCCTGTTTTCTCTCTGTCAGACACAGAAACTGAACGAAGAGGATCTGAGCTCTACTTTTGGTTCAGATACTGAAACCATACTTTTGTGTTTCTGTCTCCTTTGCCATGTCCATTTGGAGTGGTTTTTCTTACCTCTGTATTTGAACAATACTTAATAGACAGGTCTGACTTCTAGCTGCTATTGTCATAATAAATAGAAAGTATAACCAAAATCTGTATACAAACTTAGCACTACTAATACCCAACTAGCATCATATTTTAGATACTAATGCAGGATGCAGCTTCATGAGAGTTTAAGTAAGCCTAAATGTCACTGCACCCTTTGCTCTGACATATTTGCTTATCTTTGCTCTCTGATGTGTCAGTTCACTTGCAAAGTCAGCAGAAAACGAACCCAAGAAAGAAATAGAATCATTTCCTGCAAGCTCAGTAAGTTGAATTAATTCATTGGAAGGCCAAATAAATGCTGGAACTGCTCAAAAGAAGAGAGAGGGAGGTGGGGAACTGTCATAGCCCAGTTTAAATCAGTTTCTGCTGCTCTAGAATTATTTCTGATTCACCAAGAAAGCGTCATGGAAAATGCATGTTAGCGATGTTGTAATTTAATCTTTCGCTTGATGAACATTTGAGAAGTAATATTTTTCTGGGAAAAATCGTGAGCTTCAGATTAATGAAGAATCAGATGGTTGAGTATTTGATAGATTTTAAACATTAACAGTCTAGAAAAAGACTATTTTTTGCTTAGTTCTCCCTTCTAGATTCCAGTCACAGAGCTTGCAGAAAGTTTTCCCCCCTCTCTTCTGAAGAAAGAAAAATACCTAGAAAATTCTTTCATCTTATCACTTTCATAGTGGATGCTTGTTTTTATAAACACAATGGCAGGAAAAAGGCTAAGGAAAAAGTGGAATCATTCTTCAGTGGGATGGGGAACCTACTTTTGTATTTGCTTTCTGAAAAAATTAGTGTTAAGTCCTTAGATGATTTGGCTCCTCAAGACTGCTAACAAAGTCTTTAGGAGTGAAATGGTAACCACAGGAAAGAATGATACAGTTAAGGAACACATGAGTCATCTAGACATAGAGAATTCAGTAGGCTGAGATGGGATGAATCCAGGGGTACTAAATGAGTTGACAAATTGTCTTTAAGTTAAGACAACCCCACATTGACCACCAAAATACACTGTCCTGGCTTTAACTCAGCCAGCTGCTGAGCTCTAAAAGTCTACTTATGACTTCCCAGATCAGGGATCAAACCCAGTCACTAAGAAGTTGGGAGTTATTTTACCAATTTGTTCAATTTTAGTCATCACTAGACCAGAGAGTATTTGTTTTACTACATTGACTTTTATGCTGTTAGTAATGACACCAGGAACAGTTAATCTGTCTATCATGATCTAATATGAACTATAACTGCTATGAAGGTAGGCTTAGTGAGCTAGAGAAGACTCTGGAGGGACCTTATAGCTGCCTTCCAGTACCTGAAGAGTACCTGCAGGAAGGCTGGAGAGGGACTTTCCTTAAGGGTGTCTACAGACCAGACAAGGGGGAATGGTTTTAAGCTGAGGGAAAGTAGGCTTAGACTGGATCTTAGGAAGAAGTTCTTCCATACAAGGGTATCACAGTCTCACAGTATCACCAAGGTTGGAAGAGACCTCACAGATCATCAAGTCCAACCCTTCACCACATAGCTCAAGGCTAGACCATGGCACCAAGTGCCACGTCCAACCTTGCCCTGAACAGCCCCAGGGACAGCAACTCCACCACCTCCCCGGGCAGCCCATTCCAGT
>WAAF01018281.1:43576-74057 GCA_013400475.1 Tricholaema leucomelas
CCACACCATTCCTGATGCAGGCCAGGATGCCATTGGCTCTCTTGGCCACCTGGGCACACTGCTGGCTCATGTTCAGGCGGGTATCAATCAGCACCCCCAGATCCCTCTCTGTCTGGCTGCTCTCCAGCCACTCCGACCCCAGCCTGTATCTCTGCATGGGGTTGTTGTGACCAAAGTGCAGCACCCTGCACTTGGAGCTAGTGGTAGGACGCTGGAATGGCTGTCCAGGGAGGTTACGGATGCCTTCTCCATGGGGATTTTCAAGGCCAGGTTGAATGAGGCCTTCAGCAGCTGAGTCTAGTTGAGAGACATCCCTGACCACGCTGGAGAGGCTGGAGTATGTGATCTCTGACGTCCCTTCCACCCTAAACCATTCCATGATTATAGTGATTCTCTTGAGGGAGGACATCCCAGTCCGATGAGAGTTGTCTTGATTTACGGGCACATTTCTGTATCAAATCCCAGGGTAAGAATGTCAAATGCTTCTACAGACACATAAAGGTATTAAGTTAGAAGAAAGAAAAAACAAAGAGATTGTATTAAATATAAAAACTGGTGTGAGGTGNGTGTTTGGGTTTGCTTGGGTGTTTTTGGTCATGTTTTTTGTTTTGTTGGTTGTATTTTCATTAGAAGTGTGCTTCTGTCTTGCTAAATTAGCAGAGATTATCCACAGTGTAATGCCATCTCTATTATATATGTTTGAGACTTAAAAATGAAGGAATTTAACTTTCTATTTCTTGCTGAGCTTTTATTGTACTTTTAAAGCTATGAACTTAAAACAGTTAGAATCTCAAAAAATATAATGACTTTATTTTCAATGTAATTGAAGGCAAATGTGTTGAGGACACCCATTTCCTATTAATTTCTGCTTATCCAGTATGTGAATTGAATATACAGGACTGTACATAAGGGATTTCAATACCCTGTTTCAATTAATTTGTAGTGATAATTGGGAATCAAAACTCTTTGTGTGGCTTGGATAACCCAATAGAAATATTTTAAGGAGACCTATAAATGTGTAGGGAGGACTTCCCAGCGTTTGCGTTGAGATTAAGACAACTACTTATGCTTTTTCAGTCAAACCACCTTTTTCATCATTTGCATCCAACTTAGGATATAATTCAGAATCCTCTCTGAATAAAGCAGGAATCTTTCAAAAAACCTCAATGGAAGTCAGGGATCAACTGGGAAAATGATAATTCTGTCTTGATAGATGAGATCTTCACACTTTCTATTCCCTGACTTAACACTCCATTTTGAGGAAACAGAGAGACAGCCCAGTTCTAGCCTTCTTTTGTGCCAACTCTAGCTCAACAGACGGTGTTCCCTGTATTCCCAAAGTTAAGTTGCAAACAACATTAACAGGATAGCAAAGCAACTAAGAGTAGAAAACTTTTAATTTAAGATCTAAATAAAGAAAGAAATAGAAAGAAAATAAGTATTGGTGCAGTAAAATGATGTACAGAGATTGTTCCAAATTATGGATCCATAGCACAAAGGATCTAATAAGATGTAGCTGCAGGTAGGGCGAGTGATAAGAGAACAGGGAGAGCTGTTAAAAGCAACTCTCTCTAAACTATCTTGCATGTTTTTCTTAATTTTTGGCAGGGGGGTGGGGAGGAAGAATATTTCCTATATTTGCATAACAATTTTAACATGCTTTGGAAAAAGCTATTGTGTTCAAGTGATGATCTAGAAGGAAAGAACTTCCCATTCTCATGCAGAAATGATGAAATTATATTCCTCCCAATTTATTAAAAATAGTTTCTTTCTGTTTCATAAATAATGCTGAAACAAACCTACGTTTAGCATTTCTTATGCTAGTGCCTTTACACTCTTTTATTTCCTTATTTAAACTAATGCTCTGAAGTGCATAAGAAGCCCTGAAATAAAACTTTGAATGGTGCATTGAAGAATTTTTTTAAAGCACATTATACTGTGATGCCACATTAGATGTTTTTAATTGAATTCTATATGTTACACTGGGATTTTTGTGTAAAACTGGCATCCTGGCTCAGCTAGCTGTTTTCAAACAAAATTTCCAAAGGTAGGATTTCTTTTTCTAGATAAACTCTTGTTCATTGTGATTTTTACTGTCCAAACACATGTACGGCTGAAATAAGCCCACAGACAGACACTTAGAATTTTCTGTAATGGGAGGAGTTCCTGTATATCTGACAAACAGCTGGAAATCTTCTCTAGGACTGAGGTAGGATTAGAGTTCCATTTTAGTGTTTATACTCACAGATAAAAGCCATTGCCCATGCAGCAGGGGAGATAAGATGGCTGACAGCACTAAGCTGCCTTCACTAAGCAATGCTGATGGCTGCCTTTTTGGCAGCCTGGGGCAGTTGGCATGACAAAGAGAAAAACCTAAGGTAAACCAGACACTTAAAAAAACCCCACACTTTGCAATAATGTTAATTCTACTTAGCATCTAGGATTTCACTGTGTATATCTTAATAATCTTAAGCAGCTCCTTTGATAAGCAATTCATCCAGGAGTTAATGTGTCAAGTTTAGTATGCATCAAGAAACACTTACTTGTAACTAAAAGGTTCGGTTCATAATGCAGAGGAACTTTTCATCTTGGACATGTAATCACCAGCCTTCAAGCAGAATACACCAGAATGCGTATTGAACTGTAGGACTGCCACAAGAAAAGGCTAGCATGAATTTTATTGCTGTTATTTACCTTCTCAGTCTCCTAGATTCCAAAGAAATCTGGTTATGTTGGACAGGTGCTGAAAATGTTAAGTAAACAGAAAACTATTACAGAACCACAGAACGTTAGAGGTTAGAAGGTAAAACTTAAAATGTATCTTAGCTAGCTCAGTTGACAGAAAGCAGCTGGTGAGCCAGAGATGTATTTCTTTCTTTTTGTAATCTTTGCCTGTAGGAAGCCTAGTGCCACACTGAACTTACTAGGAATGTCTGCCTATTTAAGGTCACTGCAAGATGACAAACTGATTAGGGGTAATTGAGCATGCTTTCACTTTCAAGTGAATAAATTTTCATTTAGCTGAGTATGTAACCTTGATGCAAAAAGGAAATGCACTAGGTATGTCCAGATCAGAGCTTAAGTGTTAAGTGCAGTATTTTAAGACAGATTGCAAAGGCATGTCACCTTAATAAAATAGTTACTGTTGAGCCAAAGGTATATACTGTAAGAACCTCATGGCTGTGTGTGGACTATATATATATGAAGTGAAATGCTATGTCCTCTCTTTTTAGTTATTTAGGCTTCAGAATAAGGGAGGTAACGTCAACATTTAATTTAAACACATAATTTGGAAAAAAAAAAATTAGTAAATATAATCTAAATCACAGAAAGGTAAGGGTTGGAGGAGACAAAGAGGTGGGTGTCAAGATGAAGGTGCCAGTCTCTTTTCAGCGGTGCCTAGCGATAGGACAAAGAGCAACAGGTACAAGCTAGAACACAGGATGTTCCACCTCAACATAAGGAGAAACTGAAACTTCTTTATGGTGAAGTTGACAGAGCACTGGAACAGGCTGTCCAGAGAGTTTGTGGAGGCTCCTTCTTTAGAGAGTTTTAAACCTTCCTGGACACATTCCTGTGTGGCCCATTCTGGGTGATCCTGGTTTGGCAGGGAGGGGCTGTACTTGATGATCTTTGGAGGTCCCTTCCAATCCGTAGCATTATGTGGTTCTCAAGAAATTTTATGTAGGCCTATTCATTAGAAAACCCCAAAGCCTAGTTTATGGATGAAAGTATAGTTAAGAAATGATCTAGCCAGGCCACCTTGCAGGAATAACTTGGATTAGACCTTACATCAGTCTAATCATAAACCAGTGAGCTGCATTCTCCTGGAAATGCTTTAATATAATATATTCTCATATAACTTTCTAGATGGCATTTGGCAGATAAGTTAGTCTATATTTTAGAAAACTACAAGACTTTAAAGGGAAGTTTTAGTAGGTAAGTTGTCAGGATACCAATTGGTTAAGGAAGGTTGAAGAACAAAATTCATGAAGTTGTAGAAGTAAGAATTTTCAGCTCATCTTCATTTATCTTAAAACTACTTTGAGAATTGCTTTAATTCAGTGTTTGTTCAAATATGAGATAGCCTTGACACTTTTTACAATAGGAGAGACACTGCATTTTGTCTTTATCTTTAATTACATGAAAGAATAATGACAAACTGTCTTTGGTAGCTGGTCTTCTCAAGAATATCTGTTCCATTTTTCCTTTCTTCTAGAGAGATTCATGATTTTTCAGGTCCATCTGGTTATCTAAATTTAAACGTTATCATAAGAACACTATGTGAACTTTTTTATATCTGATGTTTACAGCTTAGTGCCTGAGAAGAAGTTTATTGTCTTTCTGCATGCAAATCACGTGTTGAATGGCAAAGCTCTTTAATGATACTTCACACAAATGCAATTGGTTACCAGATTTCCTCCTAACACTTTCTTTATAGAATCAAACTTTTTTTTTTCCCTCATCGAAGAGAGTTTTCTTTTCCAAGACCATAGACCACTTTTTAACAACTTCTGACAGAAAGGACAAGTAGAAGGAAAAGAGGGACAAAAGAAGTAATGTTTTCTTCTGAAAAAATGAGTACCAAAATAGAAATAGATGTGCAAAACTACTGAAAGTGTCAGTAAAAGAATTATTTTATTCTCAGCACATGATAATCAAAGTAGGGTACCAAGTAAGTGCTAGGCTAGGCATATGTGGGTGAGATAAGCATTGAGTTTTTCCAGTGGCTCCTTCCAGATAGGCACCTGGAGCTGACAGGTGCCCACTTGAGAATGCTGGGGATCCTCTCAGAAGGAACGAGATAATTTGCTTCACCAAAATACTGTGGGGGTTCATGAGATACATGACAGCAGTCTGCTTCATGACCAATATTGTACGACGATCTAACAACTAACTCATTAACTAACCCTAACAAGCTATTTGGACCTTGCTTACTAGGCTATAAAAGGCACCATTTCTATACTAGATTTCAAGCTGTATGATGTATGAACTTGAGATGAGAGAGGTCTCAATTTCTTTGCCTCCTTTTCATTATATCATCTTTCTTCTCAGCTGTGAAGGCAGTGATTAAAGATGAAGTACCAAGATGACACTGGTCAATAAAGTTGATATTTGGGTAGTGTCATGTGCAAAATGTTAGTTTTATTCTATGTTGTCAAGAGCAGACAAAGCAACTGAAGACAGGTCAGCAGAAACAGCATATTTGTGACAACTGTTACCCCACCTTTACTCGTAGGTGCTAATCTTTTTGGAGACAGAGCTATGTAGTTCATGCCATATTCATAATGGCTGGATCTATGGATATGTGCTGATTTAATGCCTAAACATTGGGTTCCCTTTGACTTGAGCCCAAAGAGTAGTTAGTTTTTGAGAAAATGCATCTTTTGGAGAAGGAAAACTCTAGGACTGTAAATAGTGCTGGGTTTTCACAGAAAAAAAAGGGTGAAGAAAAAGCCAAATCAAAAATAAGAGTTTCATCTTTGTCAAAATAATTATTTCTTTGACCAGTTTTAGGAGTGCTAATGAAAATCATGTCATCTTTCTAAGTGCAGGATGTGATAAATGTGCAAATGTGATAAAATGGCATGTTTAATTAAAACTTAAAGAAAAAAATACATTAAGAGGAGACAGATGTCAAGAAAGATGGGTGTGTCCATTTGGTTCCAACTCAAGATATTGGTGCTTTTTTTTCCACAGAGGCATTACATGCAACCTTACAATTTATTATTAGCCTTTCCAGCTCTCTGCATATCATAGAATTGTAGAATCAGTCAGGGTTGGAAGGGACCACAAGGATTATCTAGTTCCAACTACCCTGCCATGGGCAGGGACAGTCTACCCTAGGTCAGGCTGGCCAGAGCCCCATCCAGCCTGGCCTTAAGCACCTCCAGGGATGGGGCCTCAACCACCTCCCTGGGCAACCCATTCCAGGCTCTCAACACTCTCATGCTGAACAACTTCCTCCTCACATCCAGCCTGAACCTACCCATCTCCAGCTTCACTCCATTCTCCCTAGTCCTGTCACTCCCTGATATCATGAAAAGTCCCTCCTCAGCTTTTTTGTAGGCCCCCTTTAGATACTGGAAGTCCACAGTAAGGTCACCTTGGAGCCTCCTCTTCTCCAGACTGAACAGCTCCAACTCTTTCAGTCTGTCCTCATAGGAGAGGTGCTCCAGCCCTCTGATCATACCAGTGGCTCTTTTATGGACACGCTCCAGCATGTCTGTTGCAGATAGGGTTTGGCAATCTGAAGACATGTCCACATCCTTCTTGTAATGGGGGCTCCTTTCTTGCCTTTTCTTATATTACAGAGATAAAGATTTTGGGCAGGAGAATGGAGATTTTCTTATGCCTGCTACAGCAAAACAGAAATTTGGAAAAGAAATTCAGGGCACCACATAGAAAGTAGTCACTTGAGGTCAATAAATTATGACCATAACTGTAGCCAGTATCACTTAAGTACTCTTTGGTTTCTGATAATAAAGCAGTAGCTTATCACAATGTTGACAAATGCCAGTCACTATGTCTTTTGTTACCTTGTAGCTTGTCTATGTCTTACTCAGCCATTCACAGTACATTTAATACAGCATGATAAACCATCACTATTGTCAGAAACAGAAATGGACTCAAACTTAACCCAACACAAAAGACTGCCAGCTAGATAGAGCTTGAGAAACTTTCTGATAAGAAGATTAAACATTCTCAAGTATTTGATAGCACAATCCCAGGAATTAATGTAATAAGGGCTGGATGACCTAAATTCAGATCTTTGCTACCCATCCCAACTCTTGGATCAACTCTTGGTCAGCTGATCCGTGTTATGGGTATGAGGAGGAAGTGAAAAGTTCTCTTACCCACATTTCTCTCAGATACTAGGAAGTTTAAAGTAAAGCACCCAAATGCCAACAGCTCTGAATCCTTTATTTCTAGCCAGATATCACAGCATTAGAAGAAAGTCTATGTTTCTAGAATAATGACTGTCTTGGCCTGCTCTTTGAGGCATAAATTAATAACCAACAGCTGATAAAAAAATTCCTTTTAAAGTTCTTGCAAAGAATCAAGATACTACTGTTGAGATGGATCTCAGGTTCACTCTTTGTGCTAGACAGACTCTGATTTCTGTCTGCAGCATTAAACAAACTGTATCAGCACAATGTGGCTTTTTACTCATTAAGGCCTATTTACAAAAAAAAATCAGATTTTCAACTTTATTTCCAGTAGATACATTTGAATTATACCACACAAAAATTTTTGATTGTTTCAATGCTTCAGAAACATCTAAGAAGATATGATGAAACTATATACACAAAATCCAACCAACCACACTTCAGAAAGCATGCCTCATCTAATAATCAGTGTTATTTAATGTGAGAGCTTAAAAGCCTAACCACACTAGCAGTTCTGATTCTCTTCAGCCTGAGAGCTTCCCTGCTGGATCAGACTGGCAGCATGTCTAGACTGACCTATTTGACTTCACCCTTAGCTGGTACTGTCTTCACTGTTTCACCTAGCACTGGGGAGAGTGAGCATATAAACAAGCTAAACCCAAGCAGAAATCTGAAAGCTCTCATTATTCCTAGCCTTTGAAATTCAAAATGTATTCAGTAGTGGTCTCTTTTTCAAACTGAAGACAACAGGCTGAAGAATCAGGTGACCTGGTTGGTTGTTGGTTTGTTTTTTTTTTCCAAAGTTTGTCTCAGTTTATATCAAGTTTTCATTTAAGAAGACAGTGTCATAAACAAAAATTTGCAGCACCTAAAATGAGATAGAGTGAAACTCTACTATATTTTTTGTGGTGCTTTGTCATTGTTCAATGTTACACAAAGCTCTCTTTATTAGTTCAAATGTTAGCAAAATTGATTTTTGGCTTACTTATATCACTTTGAGACAACTCATTAAATGGAATCATTGTTTCAGCCATGTTTCTTGAAGAAGGAAGAAGTCTTATGAAATGATTTTCTTCTAGAAGTGTTCAGAGCGAGTGACTCCAGTCTTTAAGGGTTTAGGGTTTCTTTATTTACGTAAACATAGGGAATTGGGGTTGTTCAGTTTGGAGAAGAGAAGGCTCCAAGGAGACCTTATCGTGGCCTTTCAATATATGAAGGGGGCCTACAAGAAAGCTGATGAGGGACCTTTTAAGGTGTCAGATAGTGATAGGACTAGGGGGAATAGAGCAAAACTAGAAGTGAGTAGATTCAGATTGGATGTTAGGAAGAAGTTCTTCACCATGGGGTTGGTAAGACACTGGAACAGGTTGCCCAGAGAGGTGGTGGAAGCCCCACACCTGGGTATTTTTAAGGCCAGGCTGGATGTGGCTCTAGGCAACGTGATCTAGTGGAGGGTTCTGTGATTCTGTGAATAGAAAAGGAATTTATCAGGCAATCTCCAATTTTTTCTCAATTACCCCGCTATTAATTTGGCTTCAATTACTGATCTGTCCAGATACAGTTTCTCTGGCTGTCCAATTTCTCTGACAAAATGCTATAATAGACTTCCTTTCCTTGGACTCTTACTCTGCCCTCTGCGTTGTTTAAATTGCTGGAAAGCTTTTCTTGGCAGCAGGCAACAACAGCCGTTAAAATTTTATAACCTTTACTTATAATTACAAAATGTGCCATGAAGGTGGCAATTGAGAAAAGTGGTATCAAATCCATTCTGTAAAGTACATAGTGTTAATATCCTTCCAGAAGGAAACAATGAGATTTCTTGTTTATCATAATTACAATCCATTAGAAAATTTGGATTTTTGCAAACCCACTTGTACATTGCTGTTTTGAGGAAGGAGATCTGTTTAAAAAACATTTTTTATTTATTAATTTTGTTTAGTTAATTCACCTCTTTCCCCCCCTGCCCTCTGCTCTTTTAACAGTAGGGAAAAAAAATGTAGTCAACAGCTAATGTTTGACTAATTTGGCATAATTTGTGTTTCCCACCAGAAACTATTAACGGTTTGCTCATAGCAGTGGTACTAGGAACTGGTAAATGACACAAAAGTGTTTTTAAATAAAAACCTGCTCTTATGAAAGTATGAAAAAATAGCAGGGTTTTTTTGTGTTGTAGCACAGTGAGTAACCAGAACACATTTTCAGCTATGTTAATTTATTTAGAAAGATGGACAGGACACTAATACCCTTTGGTGTTGATAAAACTCTGGGATTTCTGCTCAAATCTGAGTTTTTGGGAGGTGGTGAGGAAGGCTTAGGGTTTTTTTCCTACTCCATTGCATATTTCAGTCTTTCCTTAATTTGAGTGGGAGACTCAATGCTATTGACAGCTTTCTAAATTTTGGAAATACTTTAAAATCCCTAGTAAACTTGCATCAGATCTCTTCTGGGTACTTCTTGGGTACTGAAGAGCTCTGGTGCAAATAAAGACCTGTCCAAGGAGATTGTGCTGGGTTTTACTCACAAAACTTAGGTTTCTATATGTTTTAAATGCTACTAAGAAGTCATTCATCATCTTAATAATGTGAAACCCAAAGGAAATAAGGAAATCTAATATTGTAATTAATTTTCATTCTGTAAATTTTATTCCTCATGTAGTAGCTGAAAAAAAATACTTTGAAAATTTGTCAGCTCATTCAGGATAATAAATTTTCTGTGCTTGTGGAAAAAGGTGGGTAGAGTATGTAAGGGGGAATACTCCTGGCACTTCACATGTGCTTTGTAAGATGCTGGACTATGCTCCTCAGATCACTTGTCTGATAGGCTGCTTTCAGAGTTTTGAAAGATTCTCAGAGAAGCTGTTCAGAGAAAGCAGATTTCAGTTCTGTTATCAAACACACAACAAATCCAACTCAGGTAATTAAACTTTCATATTAAATTGTTGATGAAGCCCTACTTTACTCCACACATCATGCTAATTTGTTATGTAAAGTTGCAGCACTTTCTCAGTTTCCTTTCCATGTTTGCCTTATGAATGGGTGAAATATATATAATTGCATCTCATCTTTTGTTCACAAATAGGCAGTTAAAGCTTCGCAGTAGTAAATTGTTATACACAGGCTGAAGTGCAAAAAAGGCTCTGTATACTGTGATATGCAGGAAGCCAGACAATGATCTAATTTCTCTAAGAACTTTGAATCCATCAAATGCTTTACACAAGTATGAACTAATGGCTCTGTTTTTCACCCATCATGAGCAGCTACTTCATTTACAATATGCTCACAATGTTTTTTCTTCACATTTTCTATTATTGTCCTAGATTATGACAAACCACCATCATATGCAAGGTGATGATCCTTGCATACCACTAGTATAATGGCTATACATCATCTTTAGCTTGGTATGCATGGCCCTGGTTTCCAACCTTAGAAACAACAACTGAACAGATTATTATATTGCCCAATACCTTTTCATTTTAAGCCTGAATGATAATTTTCACTTCTGATAATCTACTGCACATGAAGTGTTAGAAAAAGATTGCAGCGTGGGCATGGTTGCATGACATTAGTCATTTGCCTGCTCATCCAGTGAGCTTGATTCATCCTGCTGCAAAACAAAAACAGAGAAAGAGACAAGTTTCATTGCTTTTATACCAGTAGTTATTTTTCCTCTTGAGTCATTTGTACATGGCCTGCATTCCTCCTAAAGTGGTTTGAAAGGCTGGGGAGTATTCAGAGAGTTTCTCCTTCAGAGAAATCCTTTTGTAACTAATCCATGACTTCTGTGAAGTCAGTGATAGTTTTTTCTAGTTGATTTAATTGATGCTAGGTCAAACATCTTTAAATGTTGATTTGTCTGTTTTCTTACTAACACTTGAACATGTGAGTGAATACTTGACATCATTGAATTTCAGCCCCATTTTCTTACTTTGGTTAGTCTAGAATGTCACTCATTTAATATGAAATCAAACCTTATCAGCTTCCTATAGTCTGAAATCAATGCATACTAAGTTAAGAGTAAAGGTAGTCAGGATTGTGTATATTTAAGTATTGCCATGTTTCTAAATGTGAACAGATATTTCAGGGAGATGCTTTTGGGCAAACACAGGACAGCAGGGAGGCAGCCATGTAAAGGAAACATGATTGGCTGACTACTGGGTTTAGTCCATAGCAAAATACTTGACCTTTTAAATTAACCAGCTTTAAAGATGTAATCATTCTAAACAGACAGATACAAAGAAGCTTATTAACAAAAGGTAAGATGAAAATGCAACCCATCAATCAGGTTTGATGATTACTAGATTAAAATAAAAAGAAAGGTCAGTTTCCAAATAGCCTCTATAACCAACCTGTTGCTTTGGCAGGAACAATTGCTCAATCAACAACACTCAGCTTCAAGAGTTAAATTCTGTTCTAGTAGCAGGTGGCCATCTTATCTTGCTTGTTTTACTGAAGTTCACAAAAGAAGATTACAGGTAGTTTTCTGGTGATCCTTTAATTTCTTTAACAATATTTTTTTTAAATGCATTCCTTAGTTTGTGTTTACATTCTAGAAGAGCAATCTGATGCAGCCAAAATGACAGCACATCAGTATTACAGAGCCTGAAAGGAAAATCGACAGTGCTAATTACCTAGTCAATCAGTTACTCACTTTAAACATATGCCATTCACTTTAGCTATCATTTCAAATAGCTCTCAAGTAAGAGCAAAACCATAAGATCACTGCACAAGTGAGAAGGAGTCACAATAAAGAGGCAAACATACAGTATGTTGTGTGTTTGTTTTTTTAACCCAGTACTTCTCTATATGGCAAGCCTTTGCAGCAAATAAGGGTTATTCATCCAATGTTCATTTATTCATCCAATGTTGATATGTTTTTATGATTTCACTTGCTTGGTGTTAGGATGTAACACTGCATAAAACATCATAGAGATCCAGTGCCAAGATCTAAGGAGTGATAACAAAAAGTAGTTCCATAATTTCTCTTCTGTCTCTGTACAAGTCTAAAGAATACAAGAAAATGTTTTACAACATCTTACTTTATCGGATAGAATGCAGTGCATAATTTTTTTTTCATCTTAGTAGGCCTCCTCTGGTTTTACTTTCAACTGAAGCACAAAGAAGGATGTTAAAGTACAGAGCTGCCTACAGGTGATTAGTACAGGAAAATCCTACCTTTCTGTTGCATTGGCTCCTTGGAAGTCTTCAGTGTGCTGAGCCATTTTCATAACATGTATTTCATTGTATAAGGAAGCTGCCTTCTGAAATAGAAATTAAATCCATTTTACTCTAACGATAAAATAGATTGGTTAGTCTTCTACCAGGGGAAGTGGGTTTGCTGCATATACAGAGTACCATATCTGCTACCTACCACCAGAAAAAGCAGCAAAGATTCAGACTAGTAACTCTAGCAGTGAAGATTCTCCTTTTCATATTAATCTCAGTTTCTTTAAATCTCTGAGACCGAAGCTGACAGCGTTAAGACAACAAAGAGACTGTTTGGTCTTCCGTCTATAGAGAAGAAAAAGGAAAAAAAAAAAAAAGAAAAAGAAGATAAGACCATTTGTCAGGCTTTACATGAGACACAGTTTTTTTTTTACTCATTACTGGCCTCTAAACATGAAAGATCTTGTTGGTGTCCCCAATTAAATGTAGAAGATCAAAGAAGCATTGATATATAACCTGCTGTCTGTCTAGCAGTATTTCAAACAGAAATAATGTGCCATAAGATGCTAGAATGTAGCTTTTCTTCTTTTCCCTTTTAAAAGAAACAAGAGTGAAAGTACAGGTGATCATTCCTGACTGTTTTCTGTTATCAGACAATTACCTAAGTATCGGATGAAGCATTAAATGACACAAGGCAGAAACACCAAGAAACCAGAAATGTAATTGTTCAGAAAGTAATTGTGACAAATATCAAATGATTATTTGTTTCCACTAGCTTCCACAGCAGTTTACTGGGTGTTGTATGTAGTCTGTATGTCCTTAATCCTGAAAACTTCTACTTAGAATAGTGAAAAACTAATTTTCAGATTATATTTTGGGTTAAAAAAAAAGAAGATTAAAATCAATATGAAGGATTTTAGTTTTCCTTTCTTTTCTACCCATGTTTTCCCTTTAACCTCATACTGTTCAGTTTTTCTAGTACAAAATTATGAGGGAAGAGATGAAGATATTTTCAAAAGGGTGAAAAAGAACTGTGGAGATAAGGATTGCTCTTTTAAACAACACTGCTTCCCCAGATAAAAGTTGGTTAGAATGATATGTTTTTATGAAGAGCATTAGTAGAAGTTAGTTGCTTTGTTAAGTCTTGCCCCTGCAAAGTACTTTTGCTGATTTATTTTTTAATTTTCCACATAAACATCTTTAAAGACACTCATCTTAGTGATATATACCTTGCCTGACTCTTGCACAAGATGTGGCCAGAACTGATAGAATTTAAGCTTTAGTACCATTCCTCACCCTCCAGTGAAGGTACAGGGATACCTGTGCGACAAATATTCAAAGCATTGTGATGTATGTTTTACTAGAATTCAGTTTCTGCTCTTTGCAGAAGTCTGAGTGCAAACCTTTAGGTCTTCAGATTCACATCTTCGTAGCTTCAGTGCTGCAATTCCTCTTTTAGACTGTTGCTAAAATAAACTCAGTGCATAGCACTAATGCAAGATTTAGCTGTAACTTCACCTATGGGATGAACATATTACTCAGACTTTGTGTTCTTTACACTCCTCAGATAGATGATGTGTGAGTTTGAAAGGCTCTTTGATGCCAGAGCTACTCTACTATCCCCCTTGTGTAAGCCGCTTTGAGATTTCCAGATGAAAAGTGCTATAAAAGTTCTAAATGGTATTGCTGTTATTATTTATTATATATTAAGCTAGAGTAAGCTGCACATTACTTTTTTATGTTTATGCTTGGAAAGGGTAATGTATAGATAACTCATGTTTAAAAATGTAGGCATTTGGAGCGTTTGCTCAGTGCCTTACCATCTATTTCCATTATTAAAGCCAAGGGAGAGTTTTACATGGGCAGAAAGAGAATGAAGATAGCAAATTCATTTCAGTGTTGTATATACTGAATCAGGGATGTTTCTCAGTTCATGTTCTAGTTTTCATCGTTAGCCAGCCGTAATCATCTGCTGCCTTTTTTTATTACCTTTGTGCCAGTCACTAATGGTGCATATGACTGGAGTATGAGAAACTTAGTGTTTTCATATACTTTATTACACTGAGATGTTTCTATAAACATCTCAAGATCTGAAATTACAGATAACTGCTTCTCATTACCAATGACCTATAAGCAGTTTATTGGTTCACCAGTATTGTGTCTGTATAAATAATGGTTCATCTGTTTACGGAACTAGAGGAAATAACCTACATACTAATAAACACAGGGGACTGGAACATCTGTCTTGTGAGGAAAGGCTGAGAGACCTGCGGCTGTTTAGTCTGGAGACAACTGAAAGGAGACTTACTAATTTTTACAAATATCTGAAGGGTGGCTGTCAAGAAGGGGCCAAGCTCTTTCTGGTGATGCCCAGTGATAGGACAAGGGGCAATGGATACAAACCAGAACACAGGAAATTCCACCTCAACACAAGGTGACAGGCTGCCCAGAGAGGTTGTGGAATCTCCTTTACAGATTTTCAAAACCTGCCTGGGTACATCCCTTTGCAGTCTGCACTAGCTAATTCTGCTTTGGACTTGATGATCTCCAGAGGTCCCTTCCAACCTTAAACCTCTATGATTCTATGAAACACACATTGGGATAAATCAAGATGCATGTCCGTGGAACTCAAAAATCAAACATGAAAATCCATGCTGTGATTTCTTGCTAAATAAGCAAAGTTCCTAAAGAATTAAATTAGAGGCTTTGCTTAAACATTGATGGAATCAGTAGATACACAGCAATAAATGTCAGGCAGAGATGTTATTTGTTGTTTTCATCTCTTATCTTTTGTCATGGCCACTTTACCTCTAGTTTTAAATTCAATCACACTGTTGCGGGTTTAAGACTAGATGTTCTAGATGTTTTTAAGAACTACAGCGTTCCTTAAGGTCTTCCAGAAAGTGTTAGATAGGTCCAGAGGTTGAACACTGGAAAATGTAATCTTTTGTTATTTAATCCCATAATGCCTGCATCCCTCCTATATTCAATTCTGCCCCTTTTCCTCTCACTGTCTGCTCCAGGGAGGACACATGGTTTGGTGTGGGGAAGTGGGGCCTTGAGCGGCCTGCCTTGCCCTAGAGCTGGCAAGCCAAATGTTAGCTGTATCACTTGGGTCTGGTATAGGAGGCAGACAGGCATGGCATGGGGAGGGGGAGGCATTTGAGGGGTTTTGGCCTGGTTTGGAGGGAGGTTGTATGAAGCTTTAGCCTAAAGCAGATCCTCGAGAACCTGGAGTCCTGGTGGACTATGGATTTTGTGTATTTTATATGCTTTTGTACTGTTGTATGTGGTTATGAATAGTACTTCCATTTAAACTTCTGATTCTTCCCAATTCCATGTGGAGTGGTTTTCTTTAGCTCCTTTGAGAAAGGTCAGCATCCGTCTCACTCCTTAAACCAGGACACACACATACTTCAAGAATAATGGTAGAATATGATAATTCTGTGTGCAGAGTCTTCATCTCCAGTATTGATTATGGCTATTAGAATAGTATTATTTGTAATATTAGTTGCTGTTGTGTTAGCAGCCTGCTAGATCATTGCAATTATGTAGAACTCAAACACTAGAATTTGCCAGTATGTGATGGGTTTGCACAAATAACTGTAGTCACTGACAAGGTTGACACACATTACACATGGAAGTGGTACTCAAAGCAAGTCCAACTTTTTCAAGAAATTATGTGTTACCAGGAATTTCTTGTAAGGGAATCCAAAGCACTAGCTGCATACAGAAACCTGGCAGAAATCCTGGGCTCAAGGGCTTAACATCCATACAAATAATGTATTAAAAACTCTCAGGAAGTAACAAAGAATAAAAACCATATCTGAAAGTTTGCTGATGACACAAAACTGGGAGAGGGAGTGTGGCTGACAGTCCATTAGGCTGTGCTGCCATCCAGCAAGATCTGGCCAGGCTGGAGAGCTGGGTGAAGGCAAACATCATGAAGTTCAATAAGGACATGTTACAGGTCCTGCGGCTGGGCAGGAATAACAACAGGCATCAGTAGAGTTTTGGGGTTGCGCTGTTGGAGAGCAGGGTGCATCAGGAAAAGTGTCCAGCAGGTCTAGAGAAGTGCTTGTCCCCCTCTACTCTGCCTTAGTGAGACCACACTTGCAATACTGTGTCCAGTTTTGAGCTCCCCAACTCAAGACAGACAGGGATCTGCTGGAGAGTGTCCAACAGAGAGCCACAAAGATGGTTAGGGGGCTTGAGCATCGATTCTCATTGAGAGCCTTGGGGCTGTTTAGTCTGGAGAAGACTGAGAGGGGATCTAGTCAATGTCTGTAAGTATCTGATGGGCGAGTGTCAAATAGAGGGGGCCAAACTCTTTTTGATAGTGCACAGCAATAGGACAAGAAGCAGCAGCTACAAATTGGAACATAGAAGGTTTCACCTTAACGTGAGGAGAAACTTCTTTACAGTAAGGGTGGCAGAGCACTGGAACAGGCTGCCCAGAGAGGTTGTGGAGTCTTCTCTGGAGACTTTCAAAACCCACCTGGATACATTCTTGTGCAGACTGCCCTAGGTGATCCTGCTTTGGCAAGGGAGTTGGACTCAATGGTCTCTGGAGGTTCCTTCCAACCCCTAATATTCTGTGAAAACAAAATTCCTTGGATTAGTCTTTTAAATTCAGGGGGCATCTAGGTTATAAGATTTTCAATACTTGAGAGCTTCAGTAGGCCTCCCAGAAGGCAAAATGAATAGGCTCTTGTAGTTCAGTTTTCAGCTTTGCTTTCTTTGATGACTAAAAACCAATATTATGGAATCTTTACTGATTGCAGGCAGAATTACTGAACTGCAATTTTTAAATGCCTTATATAATAGGACTATGAAATTGTTCCACACATGAATTGTTTAAAACATCTGCAGTAAGTGCCTGAAATTATTTCATCTAGTACAATGCCATTTTAACTACTTCTTTAAATTTTGAAAAATACATGCAATTAAAGTGCAATTACAGAAAAATGGAAATGCCAATGCAATTTAAATACAGAAAATGTATAAATCTGTCCACAGCTCCTTCTGATTTATTTTTCTGTGTCTATACTCTGGCCTCTTTTTCCACATACAGTTTTCTCACATGCCTTTTAGGAAGCTTAGTTGGTGGAAAACATTTCCTGTACATCAGAATTGTTTAAAATCTTCCCCAAAATAGTTAAATTACACTTATTTTAAAATCAAATTAAATGTAACATCAAGAAAAACTGTATCTCTAGATTAGATTGTGGAAGTAGCACTCCTACTACCCAACATTCAATTAAATTGAGAACAAACTCCACTCAGCATGATTTTCAGCAGAGAGAAAAGGCACTTAAAATTCTGCCTCCATATGACTGAAAAGGGTTGAACTGTTTACTTACAGAGGACAAACAGGACTGGGAAAGGTAGAAGTGGACAAATTAATGGAGTGCAGAGCAAAATTAAAACAGACAAGTCCCTTCACTTTTGCTTGTGATGCTAGGCATTCAGGGAAATTGAAATGCAACAACTTTATGACCGATAAAAGCAAGTACATTCTCACACAAGTAGTTTTGGGAACTCATTGCCTCAAGGTATCGCTGAGGCCAAGAGCTTATCGGGATTGAAAATAGGATTTAACATTTACACGGATAACAAGAACATACAAATGTGTAATAGTAAGGATTAAGTGTTTGACCCTGCACCAATTGAATTGGTTTACTGTGACTTCAACGGCATGGGATCCAGGCTAGAATGGAATGAGTTTTGGAAATGATAGAAACTCTTCTTGCTTCAGATTGTAAGAAAGACTTTTAGCTATGAGAGATTAGGAAAATATTTTTTTCTGATAAGGAATCCTAGAACTTTGTGATGGAGGTGTGTCCTCTCTCTTTTCTTAATTTGGGGATAAATTAATCTTTGTCTGTCTCCCTTTAGCAGTAAACCTAAAAGCTCTATCAAAATCCTCATCAATAAAATGTAATAGTCATAAGTGCAATGAGCTAGGTTGGTTAATATTTAAGTATAGTTAGAAATAGTAACCTGTATAATTAAAATACATGGGTTTTCTTATTGTATTGGAGAGACCATTGTAAATCAAATCTTACTTGATTCATTTCTGCAAGAAACTTTTCTGTATCTGGCAGGCAACATACTTTATATAACACATATATCTTTGGGGGGTTGCTGAAAGAATTCCCATTTTTTATTGAATGGCCCAGTTAACACTGCATGTTCAGATGAAACCTGCACAGATGACCAGAGCATATTTTAAAACTACCCTCAGTGGTCTCATCTGCCCTGTCAGTGGAGATTCACCTAATAATGGTATGCCAGTAATTAAGTAGGTCAATATGGATTTAAGCTTTAGAAACATTTAAATTCTTTTTAGTTTTGTTTCCAGTGTGGAATATTGCCTGAATGATACTTTCAAGTTTCTTCAAATATGATCTATATTTTAAAAAAAGAAAACCAACAAAACAAAACCCAAATAAACCTCAAAACAGCAATAGCAACAACAACAAAACCAACACATTCCCATACCTCAAATAGACCAAACCCCATTAAATCAGCTTCTAAAACAAAGTAAAATAAAACAAAAATATTACTCTTTATGATGTTATGTTTTCTTGACAGTCTGGAGTCTTGTGTCAAAAATGTGCATGAACAGTTTCACAGCAGAAATTACTCTTTCTGGAGTAATCTGAAAGTGAATTTGCAAATAATTCTCTGACAGTTACTACTTCAAGATAGAATTCTGAAGTGCAAGATGAGAAAACATGCAGTTCTGCATGGAGAGAAAAGGACTTAGTGCTATGAATTAATTTTTTATTGGTCAAGAGCATAATTGAGCATAAATATATTTTCTAACATTAGTTCAGAAGAAACACATGCTTACATATTTGAGTGTCTACATTTTACATGTTCACTTACCTCTCATCTCACCAAAATAAAAATTGGAAGGTGAAAAGCTGCAGTTTCTTTAACTGAGTGTAGCAGTTTCAGCCTCTATGAGGCTTTAAGAGCCACAAAGTTGAAGACCTCCAGAAGCTAGAGGTCCAGGAGGTGTACCAGAAAGTGTAATCTTTGTATGACTTCCCATAATTCTTCATCCCTGTAAATCTGGCAGTGAAGTCAGTATCTTCCCTTCTCTTTCTCATCTGCCTTCATGGCAATGTGGGCTTCCTGATCTTGGATTTTGCTGTGGGGGAGGTTTGCAGCCTAGCTGGTCCTTGGCAGAGCTAATTTAACTGTGTCATTTGTGCCTGAGTATGGAGGTATGGGAAGAGGGAAGGAACTTGAGGCCTGGTTGGGGGCACACTTGCGAAGGTTCTAGCCTAATGAGATTGTTGTAAGCCCAGGTCACAGGACTGGACCAAGGCTGGATATGAATTTGTGTATTTTATATGCTTTGCCATGCTCACTAGTGTGCAGAACCGTAACACTGTACCTTGTGAATTGCTTCTGCATTTAAACTTTCCAATCCTCCAATACTGTTTGTGAGCTTTATTCTTTTGCCACTTTTGGAGCAATAGAACAATCTCTCCGCTCACTAAACCACAACACCTAGTAACTTGTTTCTTAGGACAAGGTAATGAAGCAAATTACTCAGTTAAAGAAACTCCTACTTGGACTTTCCTAATTTTTGGTGAGATGATGGGCAAGTGTCGTGGAAGACTGTAGAAGCAAAAACAGTATCAATTGCAGCTTCCTTAGTCTTGTCTAGTCTATCTGGAATCATTTATGAGACGATCATCAAGATTTTATACTCAAGGCAATAGAAAGGTTCACATTTTTTTGCCTTGAACTTTAGACAAGCCCTTTATTGTAGATTAACCTAATTTCCGTTCCAGGCTTTCATTATGATTCCAGACAATTGACAAAATTTTCAGACAAAATCCATTTCTTGCTTCATCTGTTTTTAAATAAATGCAAATCCTGATATTAGAACATTAGAAATTAGCTTTTATTTTCTGTACTTTTAACAGTCTGCTCATTATCATGGCATTTGTGCCAATACCAGTACAATGCTCTATATCCTTGTCATAAGAATTATGCACTATTACATCACCAATAACACATAATAGTGAGCCACATACAAGCCGTCAATTCAGTGAGTGGAGTGTTCATTGTCAGGTTCACTGTAGGATAATGAGCTAACAATAAATACAGAGAGACAAAAAAATTACCAACAAACCAAACCCAAGAAGATAGTAACGTGTACATATTAGAAGGCATTAGTTCAGCCTGTCTAGAGTGGAGAGAATCACAGCAATGAATGAATAGACCAGAAGCCTTTGAAGACTTGCACAGCCACAGTGAAAATTAGGCAAAGAATCTCTAGCTATTACTTTGCAAAATGGATAATAGGAGGTAAAAAGATCATTCAATCTCTGTATGATTTCTGCTGCAGGTAATGGAGGCAGAAATGTGAGACAGGTTTCATGAAAGTTGCAAGCTGCTTCTCTAGTTTTTTTTTCACTTTGTTCACACAAATTTTCCACATTTTTTTTTTTCAGCTGAGTACTTGTTGCGGAGGGGAAATTAATTGATGCAAGATGATATTTTCCAAAATTAATATTGTTTATTAATTTTGCTATTCAGAACTCTCACCACCCTTGAGCACTAATTTTAATAATATTTTGGTTCTTACACAGTCTTGGAAACGTTCTGTAGATAATAGCTACATCTAATATAACCAGCAAAATATATAAACACTAATTGAACTGGAAGAGATTATTCCCGTAGCCAAACGCCGCTTGCAGTCAATACATCATTTGCCCAGTAGATGGGCTCCAGGAGCTCTTTCTGCTCTGCTCTATGACAGAAGGCAGTAGAGAATTACAAAAAGGCATTTAAGCATTTACTTACAGATTATTATTATGACCTTCGTGGGGGCTAGCCACAGTCCAGACAGTGCCCAGATGCATTCAGGGGACTCTGTCTTGTTGGTCTTTGAGGCTTGAATCTTCCTGGGTTCTGGGGAAAGGACGCAGACAATCTCTGACTTTGTTCTCCTGGCTTCTTCTAGATGATCTGTATATATGCCCAGGAATTCTAGGCAGGACCTTCAGGTGCAGAAGGCAGATGTGTGCAGTCTCAGCACGATGTCATGCTGGCCACACAGGCCGAGCGCATGTAGACATCCAGGGTCTGCTCCTGGTAACTCGCGGCAGTGGAGTTTAGCAGGCAAGCAATAAGGTAGTGTGCAATAGCAGCAGGGCTGGGCACAGCAGAGAGAGCAGACAAAGAGCAGGGAAGCAAAGCAGGGAAGCAAAAGCAGGTTGTTCACCTGCCTATCTCCTTTTATCAATGTAGGCTGAGATTAATTGCCCTTTGGACACAAGAATAGCCAATAAGGATGGCAGTTAGCCAAACCTTACCATATTAGGCAAAGCCACAGGCTTGCTTTTCCCTAATTTGGGAAAAGCACAGGCCTTGCACTAGGCAGGCACAAGCTAAGTGTGTGTACTTTACACCACAGGACCCTGGGCAGGCCAGACTCTCTGGCTCCAGGTTTTGTGTCCATTTCCACGCTTGCCTCTCTGGTGGAGCAGAAAAACATGCCTAGGCAAGGCAGGACATGTATAAGCCTATTTTGGGCCTATGAGGCCTACCATAATAGTACTATGCTATATAAATGCTTCCCTATTCTAAGGAATTGTATTTGTATCACGGACATAGTCTTTAAGTGATCTAAAGCACTCATTCATGATAGGTCAACAGTATAGTTCATTGTTGTGAGTGTTCCCATCCATTGATATCTTTTGTTTTGTCTGAGAGACAGACCACAGGAATCTGATTGCTTTGAAGAAAGGAAAAGGTAATATTTGAACTGATGTTTTTCAAAGTCTCAGTCCTGGTGATTCCTTAAATCAATAAGCCATCTAATCTGATGTGTAATTCGTTGTTCTTAGTGGTACCTTAGTGTTTATCAAGTGAAATATGAGATGCAGGTTTACTATTTCACCTTATTGTACATTTCTAACCTTGAACCTTCTACTCTTTAGTCAAGGGTTTGACTCAACTTTGTCTTTTTTTTTTCTGCATGACCTTTCATATGTGGTTCCCAGCCCTTCTATCAGCTATTTTGCCAAGAAGAAGTAAGTCCAGATTTTTGATACTGCCCACCAGTATCTGGGCAGTCCCTGAAGTTTGTGTAATTGAAAGTTGGTGAGACTTCAGTTTGCCCTGGATTATGCAGAAGGGCATTTGCAAGTCTTGAATATCACAAGGTTAGAAAAGCAGGCTTATGGCTTAAAGATTTCATTCTCTTTCACCTTTTTAGGCTGTGCTGAGCATAAACTGAGTGCACCTGAGGCTTAAGATGACTACAAATTGAAAGTACCTGTTCAGATTTTTATTAACAATGTGACAATATAGAAGGTCTCATAAGACCTTGGAGTTGGTATCCTCTAGATCTATTATAGCTAATACAGTGGTTTGTAGACCAGAAGTCCAATATTGACCTTCACACATATACCAGTATCTGTGGCAAAAGTTTGTAAGTAAATATATACAGATAAAATGATGAAATGGAGATTAAGGCTCCACGAATTCAAGCCTTTTCATTTGTTCTTTCTAGAGAGAATTGATTTTATTTTTACTTTTAAACCAAGCATTCCATCAAAAGAGCCTTTCATGTGTTTAGTCAGAAGGAAGTCTTTTCAGTATTCTGTTGTTTACAGGAGAATGCCGGATAAAGGAAACCTAAAAAGCAAGGTAGAATCTTTGAAGGACTCTTCTCATAAATCCTGCCCTGAGTGCAAGTGCAAGGCAGCATCACAGAAACATCAGAGCTGTACATTCTCCATGCAGATTAAGAATTTTGACTGGAAGCACTTCCCTGAGATCTAATCCTTGAGGCTTCTCTTCCTAAAAAGAATTATTTAACTGTGTGCTCTTGTTGTGCATTTTAGTTTGTCCAATATGTTAAATGGGGATAATGCCCCACTCCCTGCAGCTAGAAAACCTGAGGTCTCATTCTCATTTATACTCAGGGCCATTTATCTCACTATCACGCTGAATGTGTGAAAATGAAACTCAATTTCTATGTGTGCATACATATATACATGCATGCATATCATATTCATGGATATGTATATGGATGCATCTGTATGCACACATGAATACTTTAAACATTTAAGGTATTTTAATCATTTTATGATGTTGCATGCCATTTGCACATACACACACACAAAAGGTGTGATTTCCATCTATTTAAAGGTGACTTTAATTTTCCTTTTATTTCCCTTAAAGATCACAGAATGGGCTGAGTTGGAAGGGAACTCCAAAGGTCATATAGCCAAATCCTTGCAGTCAGCAGGGACATCCTTAACTAGATTAGGTTGCCTAGAGCCCTGTTGAGCCTCACCACCCCATCTCCAGGGATGATCCCTACCAACCTCCCTGGGCAGCCTGCTCCACTACCTTTGTGGTATGGAACTTGTTTCTAACGTTCAATCTAAATCTGCTCTTCTCTGGTTTGAAACCATTGCCCTCATCCTATAACTTTGCAGTCTCTCTCCATCCTTCTTGTGGTCCCCTTCATGTACTGGAAGGCTACTGTTAGGTGTCCCCGGAGCCTCCTTCTCTCCAGGCTGAACACTCCCAGCTACCTCAGCCTGTCCTCATAGCAGAGGTGCTCCAACCCCCTGCTCCAACCCGCTGATCATTTTCGTGGCCCTCCTCTGGACCTGCTCCATCAGGTCCGTGTCAGCTTTAGTCTTGACCAAAGTACCTGGCAGTGTTTCCAGCTAAATCTGTACTTTGTAAAAAAAAAACAGCAGAAAATTCTGGACATATATCTACACTGAAGGCAGGTGTCATATAATGTTTATTTGATCTCTTGTAGATGAGACATTTGAAAATAGATAATAGACAGGCTCAACAACTAGCCACAGTTTTTCACTGAGAACTTTATCCTTTTCAGTATGAGCACAGAGAGAAAATATCAGAAGTAGAATACAAATATTTACTTGGATTTGAGTTTATAACTTCATTTTCCCAATAACTATTCTTCCAGGTCTTTCTGAGAAACTTTTTAATAGCTCTCTTTCAGACTACTTCTTTGAGTTTGTTATTGTTACCCTTATTTGTTCTTTTGTTAGGAATATCAGGTAAATTCCCAGATCTTAGCATGTTTTTTACTGATTCACTGTTATATAAAATATTACAGCATATTTTATGTCTGTTTAGTGTTGTTTCTAGCACAGAAAGCTTTTTCCTTTTGCTGCAACTGAAAGCAAAGAATGTTATTATCTGTGGCTGGAGAATTTAATAGGACTTTCAGCTCCTCATGTATTCGAAAACATTCCCTAAAGGCTTCATTTTTAATTGATCTTTAATTTGAAAATGCTTCATTATTTTTTAATATTAGCAAGTATAGAGGCCTCACAGAGGGTAAAACTTATTACTGTTGTCCCTATCATAAAAATTAAAAATACTTTCTGCTTTCTGATTTCTGAGCTCCTTATGTACTATCTTATATTCTCTACTTGTAATCTTATATTCACTACTTGTAATAATTAAGGCATTCAATGCTGCTTTTAGCTGTGGGGTAAAAGAGTGTATCTTTTCTTCGTAACCAGTAAGAGATACAGGGCTTAGTCCAGCATTCGTTGCAGTCTCTCTGATTTTGCTTGATTTTGGAACATGTCTAAGTGAGCTATATATTCCTCATTTGCTCATAAAATTAGCCTCAGAACTCTGCGACAAGACATGACCTCATCCTTATAATGAGGATTGGGCAATTTGTTTCAGTAATGGGTATAATGGCAAAATGCCAAGGAGGGCAGGGAAGAATCTGTCTGTTATTTTTGTCAGCCCAGGAATAATGTAAGCTTTGTACAACATACAAAGCATCACTTAGGAGCCGTGCCTAAGTTGCTGAAGGTGAACTTTGCTCTTTGCAAGAGGCAGACAGCTCTCACTGAGAATAGTGAGTGTAGTCTATGTGTGTCTGAATTCACAATTTCTACTAGACTATATTGTTTTCTAGCTTTATTTTCTTTTTCCCAGTGATCTCCACCCTAAAACTATTTGCCTTTCAACTGACTGAATGAGAAGATTTTTTTTTTCTTAGTACTTCAGTATCCTTGTTTTAGTTTCTCAGATAAAACTTTTGCTTGTGAGCTGTTTCATTCCGTGAGCACTTTGGGATAAGCGTTGTTTTTTTACTATTTATTCAGTACTCAGGAGTGTACTTCTCAGACTCATGGTATTCCAAAAGTTAAGTAAGAAGCCAAAAAAATATATATAAACAAAATATAGCTTGAGTGTGAATTAGGTGCCTGCTTACAATGCACTTCACAGCCTTCACTGCACTCTACGGTACCCCGCATCAAAAAGACACAAAGTTGTCTCTTTTATGGATAGTGACTGTTGAAATAAACAACTGCAGTTAATTCATGTTTTCATAAATTCCTGAGTGGTCTTAGTCTTTGTAATGGCCTTCATACCTATTGTCCGTGCTCTGAGCCACAAGCTGCCCAGGGCAAAAGGACAGAAAGATGTTTTACCCCAAAGGAGTATGATGAATACATTCTGACAAAACTGGAGGTCAAATGTGAATGCTGTTTACAAATGAAAACAGAAGTACAAAAGCTATTGAGGGAAAAGGAATATAATATACAAATCAATCTGACTCGCCTCAGTTCTCCCCCTGGGCCTACCAAGCCTCAGCAGGCCTCAACCAGCCCAAATGTATCCCTTACTCTCAGCCTCAGTAGGCCCAGGAGCAGGCCAAACTGTCCCTGTGATCAAGACAGGCCTGCCAAGCCTCAATGCCTGCCCCCTGCAACCAAGCCAGGCCAACTAGGCCCAGTGGCATAGCTAGAAGTTAGCTTGCCAACCAAGGCCGTGAAGTCCCCCACGAACCAGAGATGGCAGCCACTGCATGCACTTGGAGAAGAGAGAAGGGGCAGAGAGAGCAAGAGGGAGGATAGTCTGCCCCTTATATAGGGAGATACAGGAAAGGAAAATAGAATAAACAAATACAATGTCCTGTGTCCTCCCCCAAGACTTTCTAGTCTCTCTGAAGGACTTGTGTCTGTAGTTACACCAATTAACTCTTAATTTCCCTTAACCTACAACGCCTACAAAAGCTATCTCCATTTAATGTTGGAAAACAACAAACACAAGCTCAATTTCATTGTTGAAAGCAATTCACATTAGAAACAGTGGGTCATGAAAACTGAAAATCTTTGATGGATAATTTTGTTTGTAATAACTATTTGGCACACTTTGACCTAAGATTCAAAGATTTTTTTTTTTAAAACTGGACATGTAGACTGATGAGATTTTATAAAAGTAATTAACAATAATATTAACAAGAAAAAATGGTTTGCTTTTAATCAAATAGAGAAAGTTTCTTGTTCTGATGATGCTTTTCAACATACATCTCAGTGTTATATCTGCTTTTGAGTGTGCACATCGTACATGCTTCTATATATACACTTAGCAAAACCAGGTAGCATTTAAAGAGAAATAAAGATTCACATTTATGAGATCAACAAAAGGACAATAGGAAGGAAATACAGGAGTTTGCAAAATAATTTATGCTGTAGGGAAAGCAAACAAAATCAACTTTTCTATTAACCTGATGTGACAGATTGAAAGATAACCCCTTCTGAATGAATAGAAAGGAAATTAATGTATACACAGTTTATCAATGGCTTGAGATGATTTGTTCTACAAGTTATCTTTTAGATCAGAGCCTGATATATTCATAGATGACAAGAATATCTATGCTTAGCAAATTGAAAAGTCACAGAATCAATATAAATTAAGGCTATAAACACTAAGCCGCTCTCCAGTCATTAGACATTTAGGCTAAAGAAAAGCTTCCACAGTAGTCCTTAGTCCACAATTGCACTAAGCTTCCTCCTTAGTCCACAATTGTACATTATTGTTTCTTCCCTATATGATGTCTGCTCTTGACCATTTCCCTGCTGGCCTGGATTAATAATTATGACAGAAGTGACCCCTCCTGAATGGAAGTAGTCTTAGCTGCATTGGTCTCACTAGAGCTATAAAAACACCTATTCCTGCGTGCTTCATGTGTGAAGTGAGTACTTAATGTCTAAAACTCTACAAAATTATCTCTCACGTTGCTTTTGCTGGATCATTCACTGCAAGACCATTAAGAACATTCCATGCTGAGCCTTTTATTTTCCTTGAAATTAAATCTTATATATATTAAACAGAAATCTCTAGGACTAAAACATGGCAGATAGAGAAGGGAAACAAAATCCCCATTCTTATCAGTAACACTGATATAAAGCTCTACTTTTTCTTTTTTTTCCTTCTCATTTCTCTGCTTTGTGTGACCTCAGGTCTGAGAGAGGCAGAAACTTCCAAAATGCTCAGCCAATTAGGGTAATTCTGATGGTGCGTACACATGGCAACTGCTGTTATAAAATACTATGTAAAACAGCATGCCAAAAAAGCAATTGGTGGCAGTATTCCAGAAAGAATTAAATTCACTGAATAGATGTTAATAAGGTTTTTACTCAGAGGTACTTCTTATTCTCTGTGTTAGCAACCCCAACAACAAAAACAGAATAGATAGAGCAATTTAAATGGAACATACAAAGATTTTCTATTAAATGATACCAAGCTTAAAGACTTTCTCTAATGCCCTCATCCATTATACTAGAACATTTCAGATACCCGAAGGATGTAGAGATTTTGCTGGATGATATAAGGAATATCTATGTGCATGTGTTTACACATAGATGTACATGCATACATGAGAGCATGAAGCTGCCTTTGCCTCTGTTAACATATCAGAGAAGGAAACCATGCATTGAGGAAACAATGATGTACCTTTATAGATGCAATTTTATGCTGTACTTTTGCAACATGTAACTACCACAGGCTCTATTTTCCAATTGCAGTGTGGGCAAAGGAGTCAGTCATATTACAGGGAGTAACATGTAGTTTGCATGAAGAGTGTGAATGTTAGGCATTTTGGAAGTCCCTTGTAGTAGAGAGTTCACTTTTTCCCACCAAAGATTGCTCACTGACACATGTAGCCATTGCCCATATCCTCGTCTCAACATCATAATCACCTAACGACAATCTTTCTTTGCTTAAAAAAAAAAAAAAAAAGGGATGAAAAATCCTATTTAAATATCTTCATTTGTTAAAGCTTTACATGCTTTACAAGCACCTATAGGTAAACTATTACATATGCTAGGACTAGCAATGCTATAAACTTGATTCAGGGTGCTGTGATAGAATCTTTTACACTTAACTATTGATCCTCTGTAAACACTTCTTGAGTAAAGCTTGAGTCCGTTGCCAGTGAAACTGTGCCAAAAGATATCTAGGAGGAACATGTTAGCAAGTACTTAGAAGTAATCCTCACATCTTTCCTCCGGTAATTCATTTTGCAGTACCCTTTCCTGTCAAACTGGAGATGAAAAAATTGCCCCCTCTGAGTTGATGAGATTGATTTCTTTTACAGGCAGTGTTGTAACTAGTTTACGTAAAATGAAATATGTGTCACAAAAAATAAACTGCACAGTGGCACTGAATAAAGGAACAGAGTGTTTCTTTATGCTGATAGCAAGACTTTTTTTGAATAGGGTAGAAATATCACAAGAATGGTTTTCTAATCTGTTATTTAACACATTCCTGGCTGTTAGGCTGGCAGTCTAAATAGTATGTTGTTGTAGCTAAATTATTTAAGTTATTAAGGCTTATTCTAAGTGAACCTAAACAAATTACAAAACAAAACAAAAACAAACCTAGGCTGAAGGAGCTGGGGGTGTTTAGCCTGGAGAAGAGGAAGCTCAGGGGGGACCTTCTTGCTGTCTACAACTACATGAAGGGAGGTTGTAGCCAGGTGGGGATTGGTCTCATCTCCCAGACAACCAGCAACAGGACAAGGGGACACAGTCTCAAGTTGTGCTAGGGGAAGTATAGGCTGGATGTTAGGAGGAAGTTCTTCACAGAGAGAGTGATTTGCCATTGGAATGGGCTGCCCAGGGAGGTGGTGGAGTCACCGTCCCTGGAGGTGTTCAAGAAAGGACTGGATGAGGCACTTGGTGCTATGGTCTAGTTGACTGGATAGAGCTGGGTGCTAGGTTGGACTGGATGATCTTGGAGGTCTCTTCCAACCTGGTTGATTCTATTCTATTCTATGCTGTGAATTATTTAGGCACAGCTGTTCTTTATTTTCTCCTTGAAGATGCTTTATATTGTAAGAAGAGTGATATGGACCAAGGCATCTTTTAGGACAGTTGGAAGAAATGAAGAAAAGTGAACAAAAAGTGTTACCAAACTTACATATGCATATCTCTGTTTATGAAGTCACCATAACTACTGCATAAAATCAGACAGGCAGGGAAAAATCACAGAATGGTCTGGGTTGGAAGAAATCTCCAAAAGCCACCTAGTCCAATCCCCTCTGCAGTCAGCAGGGGGCATCCACAATTAGATCAGCTTGCCCAGAGCCCTCTCAAGCCTCGCTTTGAGTATCTCCAGGGATGGGGCCCCAACGATCTTCATGAACAACCTGTTCGAATATTCCACTACCCTCATGGTAAAAAAACTTTTTCCTAACATCCAACCCAAATCTGCACTTCTCTAGTTTGAAGCCATTGCCCTCGTACTATTACTACAGCCTTTATAGAACCACAGAATGCACACTAAATTGTGCTTTGTTTGTAGCATTGGCTTTGGGCTGATTTTCATTTAAATGAGCTTTTTTCATATCTTTGTGGAAAGAAATACAAGGAAGCAGAAGGATATCTCAGATTTGCTTCAATCATTTGAGCATCCTGCTTGGCTAAAGGATGAGACTTCAGCATCACTCTTCAATTTGACTGCTATAATTGTTCCACTTTGTATCATCATGCCCATATACTAGGATCTGTTATTTGGTTGTTATGATGTAAAGGAAACACTATTGTTCAGTGTTCTCCTTTTCTTCCAGCAGTCCAAAATGTACATGGCATTCTGCTCTGACCAGGCTGGAAAAGTATTTCAGTAGTAATAACAGTGTGAACTTGAGCATGGATCTCTCAAATTACAAATCTTGATGACAACACTGTTCAGACTTGTCTTCTTAGGTTTTGATTAAAAACTCTACCTGAATGTGTTTAGAGAAATAAAGGTAGCATAAAACAATTACTTCTGAAATTGTGCTCAGAACTCTGTGCTGGGTGAGGAACTGGCTGGAGGGCCGAGCCCAGAGAGTGGTGGTGAATGGTGCCACATCCAGCTGGCGGCCAGTCACTGGTGGTGTCCCTCAAGGATCAGTGCTGGGCCCCATCCTCTTTAACATCTTCATAGATGATCTGGATGAGGGCATCGAGTCAGTCATCAGCAAGTTTGCAGATGACACCAAGCTGGGGGCTGATGTGACTGGGTTGGAGGGCAGAAGGGCTCTGCAGCAGGACCTTGACCGCCTGGACAGATGGGCAGAGTCCAATGGGATGGCTTCAATAGCTCCAAGTG
>WAAF01018281.1:74275-159592 GCA_013400475.1 Tricholaema leucomelas
TTTAGGCTTGAGGTGAGGAGAAAGTTCTTCAGTGAGAGAGTCATTGGATACTGGAATGGGCTGCCCAGGGAGGTGGTGGAGTCGCCGTCCCTGGAGCTGTTCAAGGGAAGATTGGACATGGCACTTGGTGCCATGGTCTAGCCTTGAGCTCTGTGGTAAAGGGTTGGACTTGATGATCTGTGAAGTCTCTTCCAACCCTGGTGATACTGTGATACTGTGATTACTACATGTTTCTGAGAAAAGCTGCAGTTCCACATTTGAATATAACAAACTCTTTTTTAAATTGGCCTGTAAAATAGTCCTCTTGTGCTACTGTTCTCTAAAGAAATTTGATGAAGTGCTAGAAGGGCACTAACAGTACTGTAACAGCACTGTAACAGTAAACAGAGGTGGGTTCCTAACAAATGGAAAGATGTCAAAAGTTGCAGGACCTTCATGCCTGCAAAATCCCCCCACAGATTTGGGTGTCCAAAGTTTTGGGCAAGTGGAGATTGAGTTAAAATCATTTGTGATACAAAGGCAAACTTAGAACATCTGGTTCCTGTTTGGCACATAGGTCAGTATGTATCAGTGCTTTTTGCTAGGGTTTTATTGCAATCCTGTCATCTACTAATAAGAATCCAGCATATTTTTCTTACATACTCTATTATAGAAACATTTAGGCCTTGAAGCAGATTGGTGACCTTTTCAGTAGTCTAACTAATAGCAACTGGAGTGTGACACTATGGGGTTGGCTTCAGTTTCTGGTTCTGCCAGTGGTTTCCTTGGAGACCTTCTGGAAGTTGCTTCCTTGCCCTTTGTCATCAGTTCTAATTTGATGTAGCTAATCCTTCTTTTCCTTGCCTTTTATTACTGGTGTGTGAAAAACAATTGTTTCAGAGGTACTGAAACAAACTTCCCCCATTTCTGCCACATTTTTTTCACCCATAGGACTGACATTTCTACTGAATAAGTAATGGTCAGAAACTCATCATTCAGCTCCATTCTGTGCAAGAACCCAAAGTTCAGTAACAGACCAACAGACTGTTCTGGGGGGTATCTGACACAATCTGGGAAATGCTGCAAGTCCTGTGGAAAAACTCTTTCTGTGAGAATTTCTAGAAGGAAACAGCTTGAGTATTGGTAGAAGATCCAATGTTAATGTTTGTTTTGTTGCAAAAAAGTTTAGAGGTTCCTGTTATCAACAACGCTACTTCAACCAAACTGGTTGATGTAGGCTGAGCCTATATCAACCAATTTTATTTTCAACCTAGCTTTATTTGCAAACTATTTTACTTTTCAGAGTCTTTATATATTGTATTTTGCTATTTGAAATGTGGACATCCTGTGTTTGGTACCCTCCACTTAACTTTAGGAGCTGCTGAGAAGCAATGCAATTGGTCTGAAGACAATCCACTATCCTTCTCTGTGTTGTTTTTAAGGATGGTGAAAATCATATAATCATAGGATTGACAGGGTTGGAAGTGACCTCAAAGATCATCCACTTCCAATACCCCTGCCATGAGCAGGGACACCTCACACTAGATCAGGTTGCTCAGAGCCACATCCAGCCTGACCTTAAAGACTTCCAGGAATGTGGCTTCTACCATCTCCCTGGGCAACCTGTTCCAGTGTCTCACCACCCTCCTGGAAAAGAACTTCTTCCTAACATCCAATCTGAATCTACCCACATCTAGTTTCACTCCATTCTCCTTAGTGATATCACCACCTGACAGCCTAAAAAGTCCTTCTCCTTGTAGGCACCCTTCAGATAGTGGAAGAACACAATAAGGGCTTCTCAGAGTCATCTCCTCTCCAGACTGAAAAAGCCCAACTCTCTCAGGCTGTCTTTGTATGAGAGGTGCTCCAGTGCTCTGATCATCCTTGTGACCATTCTTTGTGCTACCTATCTTCATACGTGGAGCATGTCCAAAGTTTTCACTTCCTTCTTTTTATTTGCCAAGTTTTCTTTTCTATCGTATTTGTTATACTCAGTCTGAGTCTGGGTTTTATTACTCAGTCTTGAAAATGTAATTTGAGTTTAGTCAATGGAAATGAAATCCAAAGTGTGAGCTAATCTTTATTTACATAGTATGTATCTTCCATTTCAAGGGAATAGAAGTTATATTGTCCAAATACCCTCCCAGACAAATTGCATGCATTTCAGACAATACTTTAAACTCCTTATTTTTCAATCTTAAGCTAAGGTAAAACACAGGCAGGAGACAGTCACTCCTATTTTAGAGCTTACAGCCTTGTATTTAAAGAAACTTGCACTCCTGCCAACTCTTGGTCCCTCTCTACAAGAAGCAAATCATTATGAACTCGAATGAGCTGCTTTGTAGCTCAGAATTTTTCATTCACGCTTGCAGCTCTCTACAAGTAACTGTGTGCAAATGGTGCTCATGATGATCAGTAGGATTTTCAGACGGGGGCTTTCAAGTTTTCCCAAATGCTACAGACCAGCAGATGGTGCTGTTGCAGGTGACGAGCTTAGTTTTCCCTGACAAAAAAGCTACCAATTCTTTAAAAAATACAACTGTTGTTAGCCATGGTAAGGTACTTCTTCTCAAAAGCTGTGGATGTTCTTTCTATACAAGGCTTTATCTCCAGTGGTGTTATTTCCTTAAAGCTCACAATGATTTTAGTCATATAAACAACCTGACATTACATGGTGCAAGACAATTGCAGTATTTGCCTTGCTGGAATGGAGGGAGACATGCTCCTGCAAAGACTCTGTATTCTGGTTCCATATGGCCTGAGCAGAACAACTTGAAATTATTGTAATTGGGAGTATTTTGTTAAACTCTCACAAGATAAAGAAAGGTAAAAGGACATTTTGCTTCCAAGCACATAATGGTCTTCTTTAGATAAGCAAAACAGAAAGGCAGTGTCTCAAGACATAGACATTAGTGCTTTAAAGCAATGACGGGTTTTTTTACAGATGCTGTAATTTATTAAAGGTGCAAAGCTATTTGTAAATTGGAGCAGAATTTGGTGGCTGCCTCCAGTAACCAATGGGTAAGAAAAGAAAGAGCAAGTGGGCACAGACTTTCATTCAAAACCATAATAGAAGTTACAATAAAAAAAGGGATCTGAGAGTCACTTTTCCTGACTGATTGACAATGGTGCTCTCTTATTTAAAAGAAAGTGTTTGTGAGGCCAAGAAAAAGCTTTGTCACTGGTGAATTTCAAAACAAAGGTTTGTTTTGTTAAACTCTTAAATCTGACTCTCAGGGAATTATTTGTGTTCTGGATGGCTCAGGGGAGATCTAATAGCAGCCTTCCAGTATCTGAAGGAGGCCTACAAGAAGGCTGCAGAGGGACTGTTTCCAAAGACCTGTAATGATAGGATGAGAGGAAAAGGTTTTAAATTAGAGAAGAGTAGATTTAGGTTGGATATAGGAGCAAGTTCTTTACCATGAGGGTGGTGAAGTCTGCAACAGATTGCCCAGGGAGGTGGTAGTTAAGACCCCATCCCTGGAGATATTGAAAATCAGGCTCTGAGCAACCTGATCTAGTGGAGGATGTTTCTGCTTTCTGCAGAGGGGTTGGACTAGATGACTTTTGGAAGTCCCTTCCAACCCAAACCATTCTGTGTGAGAACATATAAGCCTTTCCCTTTGAATTTTATTTTCTGAACACATTTCCTCACTGAACAGAGATCTGTCAATGTCTCCATGATCAGGCTATTGGTATCCAGATACATAAACTGTGGCACAAGACTTCCAGTGGAAGGAGTGAGACAACTCAAGTAAGAATAAACAACACTTTCCTGTAAAGACACAACATTCTGGTTCCATGTGGCCTGAACAGAGCAACTTGAATTTACTGTAATTGGAAGTGTTTTGTTAGACTCTTGTGAGATAAAGAAATGTGAAAGGACATTTTTAATTATAAACTTAAACTTTGTATATATGAACTGCCCTTCTCTCAAGAAGGTTAATTTCTGCAAAATAAAATGAAAAATGAAAAGAAAAGAAAAAAAAAAAAAAAAGGCAAACCAAAACAACAGCCAAATGAAAGAAAAAAAATCCCATATGTCATCCTCTCCAAAGTCTCTCAATCTCCAGCCTCAAGCACCTCACTCAGCTTCCTATTCTGGGTGTCTGCAGTGGGCTTCTTTTGTTAGAGAACAATATGTGACCCAGAACTAAACTTCTATAAACATGATAATAAAAGGAAATTTTCAGTATTCTAAGGAAGATTTTGAATCACAATCAGACAGTTAGATAAATAGAATGAAGTACTAATACATTTTAGTTAAGAATTATAGTCTGAAATGTCTATGTAAAAAAATTAAAAGCACTTTCTCGATATCCAGTTGCTTAAAAAAAACCTAAACACTGCTTCCTGTTTTAGCTTAACCTTTGATCTCTCTCCTTAGACTACCAAAGAAAGTTCTTTAATAGTACTTTAAACAAACTGATCCCTTTTCTCCAAAAGCTAAAGAAACCTATCGATTCACTTTATTAGAGCACAGAAAAACTACGAAATCATGACAGATTTGGCCTAGGTCTGAGCTTTTTAATCCAGTGGAGAGATACTTAATATCTAGTCCCTGCTATCTCGTAATTCCCATGCAGGTACCAGTTTCACTGTGAAATACATGAAACTTGAAAACTGCTGGCATTTCCTGACTGACTCCATCTCTAGTTTCTGCCTCTCCTCACTGTTACTTCAGTGATTATCACAGACATTCAGAGCAACCTTGGCTTGAGGCATACAGCAAAGAATGAGTGGTGCAGCTGGCAACTCATCCCTGGTTTCGAGCTCTGACTGTACAACAGAGACTATGATACTAGACTCTTAGCTAGCAACCTGTTTACTACTCAGTTGATTGTGCCAAAAAAGAATGGAGGAATCACAAGAAGGTATGAAATGGCCATACAATTTGAGAAAAATAAAATCAATGTCATGTATGGTTTGGTTGGGGGGCAGAGGTATTGGTTCTGAAAGCCATAGCTTTTCTGGACCACACACTGAGAAAGGAGGGCAGTTTACACCCAGGGGTCGAGTATATCAAAGCTGCAACATGTGACAGTCGGGAGCAATAATCCTTCAGTGTAATGTAGGAAGTGAGCTGTCTCAATGTCCACTTTCAAAAGGAACATAAAATCATAGAATGGTTTGGGTTGGAAGGAACCTCCAAAGGTCACCTAGTCCAAACCCCTTTGCAGTAAGCAGGGGCATCCTCAACTAGATCAGGTTGCCCAGAGCCGTGTCGAGCCTCACCTTGAATATCTCCAGAGATGAGGCCTCAACCACCTCTCTGAGCAACCTGTTCCAATGTTCCACTACTCTCACAGTAAAGAACTTGTTCCTAAATGTTGGACCATTTGTTGGCCGGCTAGGATATTGTCCAGTCCTTTGTTCTCCCATTCCTTACTGATAGCCATTGTAAAACTCACAAGTGATTTTTTGAATTGTTAAAGTCATCCAGAATATTCTAGAGATATAAAGACAGTGATTTCGAGCACAGATCTGCAGTGTGTGCATCCTTATAGATGATTCTATAAGGAATAGAAGTAGAGGCAAAGGGTACTTCTGTTCACTCCAAAATACCTGTTGTATTTGCAGGTATCCAAAAGACCAGCACCTAGGCTGTGTTCTAGGTGTGCAATTTTCTAAACCTATATCTAGACCAGCAAGTTCCACCTTACATATCCTGTCTTCTATCTCTCTGCATGTTGCATAGTGCAAATGTAACTGTTGTGTGCGTATTCTTGCTTGCTTCCTGGAAAAGAAAATGCTTTCTGGGTCCTGGGATTTTGGGGGAGTTTAAGTCCACAATCCCTAATAGTTTTTTCTCAGTGTATCTTTCATGTGGCTCTTGTGCTGAAAGACCTTTCTTTGGGAAGACCTTGTGGTGCTCCAGATCCCATGAAGGCAAATACTCTTGGCATTTCTGCATGCTTCAGTGTTTTCAGATGAGTGCCTTGTCAGGGAGATGACAGTTGGACTTAGACAGAGTGATCTTCAATAAGGGCATTTATTAGAGTCAGCTGTCAAGCTGTTAGACTAAGATATGCTTAAAAAAAAAATTCACTAAGTGGTGTGCTAGGAAAAAAAAACAAAATTTGTTTGTGCAGCCTGAATGAATGAATATTAGTCATATATGCAGTACTGTTGACAGTCCTTTGAAAGGAGAATCTGGATAGTATTTTAACACATACCATTACATATTGCATGCATTTTCTACCTCTAACATTTTTATTGCATGCAAAAAGGCAAGAAATGAAATTCAGTCATTTCATGAAAAAAAAACCAAATACAGAACCATGCAACCTATTTGAAAAATGTTTTATTAGCCTACTAAAAGACCTTTGAAAAGCAGCAAACAGTTTTGTTGCTGATTTAAATGCTATGAAAAATATTGAACACTATTTTACTAGAAATAAAAATAAATTTCAAAAATTGGTTATGGAGACTTTGATCCTCAATGATTTGCCACAGTTAATTTTATTCCCCACTTGTCCAGTGTGCAGTTGCTAAAGACACAGGTTATATTGTGTACTACCCTAGAAAACAGCTATGACAGCACAGAGAGCAAATATTAGGAGGTGTCCAGTGGAAATGATAGAATTTGGGGCTAATTTATATAATTACCTGCCCCGTTTCGCAGATGCATTGTGTTCTAGGGCACTGCCCCCATAACTCTTCTTTCAGTCCTCTGCTCCTTCTGCTGCAGGCCTTTTGTCTCCTCCAATGTTGGATCTTCCCAGTTCCTCACTGCTCCCTCACAGTTTACCTTTTGCTCGTTCTGATCTGAATCAGTCTTTGAATGCTCGTGAAAGTTCCTGACAAAGACACTGATACAGAAATCTAACCTGATTGTTCCAGGGGACAAAATAATGATGAAAGCCATCTACATTTCTATTTCCTCTCCATACTTACTCCCTTGTAAAGATTCATTTTCTGATATGTAGAATATCAAAGTTTTTTCTATTACTTTGGAAGTGTTGTGAAGCCAGAGGGATTGTAGCTTATCTGGTAACCAAACCTCCCAGCCACAGGGAGAGATATTTGCAAAAGGAATCTAAAGCTTATAGGTATTTTGGTAGGGAACAATTTAAGGAACTTATTACAAATTTTGTGGTTAAGGCTGCAGTTTTTACTCCTGAAAGCATTAAAAGAATTTTTACAGCCCCCTCAGCTACCTAAATACACACACAGAGATGATCTACATGGATTTCACTGCATGCTTGCATTGAAAAGTATCCTGGACAAAAGAATTACCTGCGTTATTTTTAAAACCCTTGACAGTATCTGTAAGACTGTCCAGGGCAGGCTCTGATGCAGGGCTTGGGTATGTTTCTGCTGCTTAGCAACACAAGCCAGAAAAGAACCTCCCTTTTCCATCCTCATCTCTACATCAGCTGTGTTACCTTTAACTCTTTCAGCATGTTTGTGATTGTGGCTTATCTGGACATTGCTTTACTGTATCATACTTGTGCATTTCTTTTTAGAAGCAGCACAGGATTGGTCCATCAAAGCATGGGCAAACACAAATTTGCTGTTGTGCTTTAGTTCACAGTGGTGAGGCACAGCTTTGCTGGTAGGGATGCAGCTGGCTGATTGCTGTTCATAGTACCAACATTGAACAGTGACTCCGAAGTTTTCTGAAGCTATATACAAAACATACCTCAAGTTAATAACACGTGTCCAGGTCGGTTTTGAAAGTCTCTAGAGCAGACTCCACAGCCTCTCTGGGCAGCCTGTCCCAGTGCTCTGTCACCCTCACAGCAGAGAAGTTTTTCCTCATGGAAGTGGAACTTCTGTGTTCTGGTTTGTCTGTTGCTCCTTATTCTATAGCAGGGCACCACTGAAAACAAACTGGGTCCTTCTTCTTGACACCCACCTTTCAGATACTTGCAAACATTAATACAATCTCCTCTCAGTGTTCTCTACTCCAGACTAAACATCTCCAGGTCTCTCAGCCTTTCCCCATCAGACATAAGTTCCAGGCCCTTAAACATCCTCATACACTTCCATTGGATCCTATTGAACTGGGAGGGCCAGAACTGGACACAATACTCCAGATGTGGTCTCACCAGGGCAGAATAGAAATGGAAGAGAACCTCCCTTGACTTGCTGGACACTCTTCTGAAGTCTTTCTGCTCTTAAGAAATGGTAGAATATTTGGCTCAAATTGAACAAAACATCTCTGACATGAAAACATATGTCCTGCTACATCCACCGGGATGTTTTTCTCCACCTTCCCTGTGATCACTTCATTGCTCTTCCTTTCAATTCTGTACACAATGGCTGAGCACTCCTGCTTCTCTCTTTCCCTTCTCCTTTGCGTACATGTGTATAGCTGCTTTTCTTTGTTCAAAACAAGACATATGGATCAGTCAACGTGACTCTGACCTTGTGTGTCATGCGAGTCTTTTTTGAAAGGTTAAGTCTCTGAAGCTGTTCCAGTTTTTCTTTTCTCAGCCCTCACCTTATGGAAGGTTTGGCATATTTCTTACCTTTTGCCATTTACTTCTCAGCTTTCTCATGCTCCTAATTTGTACACGTTTTGCCCAATAATTAATCCTACCAGCCAAAAAATTCTTTGAAGGACTAGTTGCCTGGGTTTTTTTCTTTAGACAGTGGTTGTTGTGGAGGAGAAATTTATTGATGCAAGATATTTTTCCAAAATTACTATTGTTTATTAATTTTGATAGTCAGAACTCTCACCACCCTCTACCACTAATTTTAATAATAATTCAGTCCTTACACGGTCATGGAAACATTTTGTGGGTAATATCTAGATCTAGTAATAACCAGCAAAATATTTAAACATTAATTGAACAGGAAGAGAAGATTCCCGTGGTCAAATGCCGCTTGCGGTCAATATGCCACTTGCCCAGTAGATGGGCTCAAGGAGCTTTTTCTGCTTATGGCAGAAGGCAATGAAGAATTACAAAGAGGCATTTAAGCATTTTACTCACAAATTATTATTATTACCCTCGCGGGGGCTAGCCACAGTCCAGACAGTGCCCAAATGCTTTCAGGGAACTCTGTCTTGTTGGACATTGAGACTTGAATCTTCCAGGCTTCTGGGGAAAGGATGCAGACAATCTCTGACCTTGCTGACAGGCAAATCGCATGCAGGCATCCAGGGTCTGCTCCTGGCAACTCATGGCAGTGGAGTTTAGCAGGCAAACAATAAGGCAGTAGGCAATTGCAGCATGGCTGAGCACAGCAGAGAGAGCACAGAAAAGAGCAGGGAAGCAAAAGCAGGGAAGCAAAGCACATTGTTCACCTGCGTATCTCCTTTTATCAATGTGGGCCAACATTAATTGCCCTTTGGACACAAGAATAGCTAATCAGGATGGCAGTTAGACAAACCTTACCATATTAGGGAAAGCCATAGGCTTGCTTTCCCCTAATTTGGGAAAAGCACAGGCCTTGCACTAAGCAGGCGCAAGCTAAGTGTGTGTACCTTACCACAGGACCCTGGGCAGGCCAGACTCAGCGGCTCCAGGTTCTTTCGTGTCCATTTTCCACGCTTGCCTCTCTGATGGAGCAGAAAAAGCCTGCCTAGGCAAGGCAGGACATGAATAAGCCTATTTTGGGCCTATCAGGCCTACCACAACACTGGTACATACTCTTCATTAGGACATAATACTGTACAAGCAAAGAAGGTGGAGTTTCCATAGCTGAAGGTAATAAGAAAAGTGATGATGAAACGTATGGTCATTGTCACCTTTAAGCACTCAATGCAGAGGCAGACTGAATAGACAGTGAGCATCAAGAGGGACAGGGATCCAACAGATGATTAAGGGACTGGAACACTGCCTTATGTGGAAAGGCTGAAAGACCTTGGGGCTTTTTAGTCTGGAGAGGAGTAAACTGAGAGGGGATCTAATCAATGTCTATAAATATCTGAGGGCTGGGGGTCAAGAAGGAAAGGGCAGCCTCTGATCACTTGTGCCCTGTGGTAGGACAAGAGGCAATGGATGCAAACTGCAGATCAGGAAGTTCCACCCCAAAGTTAGGAAGAACTTCTCTAAGGGTCACAGATCACTGGAACAGGCTCCTCAGAGAAGTTGTAGAGTCTCCTTCTCTGGAGACTTTCCAGCCCTGTCTGGATGTGTTCCTGTGTGACCTGTGCCAGATTATATGGTCCTGCTCTGGCAGGCGAACTGGACTCTAACGCCTAACATCCTGTGGTCCTGTAAGAACAGCAGAAATCAACACAGACAGTAATGCAGCGGTGCTTGATTTTCCCATGTTGGATATCATCCTTGTGCATAACAGAGGTGGTTTTATTTTGTTCCTAAAAGACTTGGTTGCACCTACCTGGGTTGCATTATGTAGAGCGACATTCAAGGCTACAGCAGCAAAAGTCAAGTTCTACCAAAAATATTGAAGCATAGAGCAGGGCTGCCATAAGTCACAATACTTGTAATAGCTGTCCTTAAAAACTGTAGCTCCTGGCTGTGCACACAGCAGCCTCCCAGGGTGGAGGGGGTCTCACTTGAAGCCCATCTGAAAAGTCTTACTGGATCTGAATTGGGCCTGCCAGGTGAGAGGCCTTTGTAAGTGATCCCTTCAGTGATTTTCCATGTGTGCAGTTATTTCCTTCCTAAATGGTCCAGAACCGTTCCTCAGTAGAATTCACTGAAAGCATCGGGGGGGGGGGGGGGGAAGTGAAACTACAGCAATTCTCAAAAACTTGTTTACTGAATGTCAAACTGAGAGCAGTTATTGACCCAGAGGTATTACAGTTTATTCAGGGTGCCAAGTAATTATAGAAGTGACATTAGATCATCATTTACACTCACAGTGTAGTCATGAATGACAATGTCAGCTAAAACAAGGACAAATGAGAAGGAGCCCACAGTTTATAGTATTCCTTAGAAGCACAGAATAAGGTGTAAGTAAATGAGGGTTGTCTGGTGTGGAAGCTGCTTGTTTCCATTGGAAATTACCACCTGCTGTTCTCTAATATGAGAATCCCTGAGCCAAAGCTATAAACTAACAGCTAATGTTGTTTTCTGCTTTCTGTCTTCTCAGTTAGATAACAGATAGCGCAAATTACAGAAGAGACCTCTTAAGCAGAAAGCTTTGGTACTCAGCAAATGTACTCCTTTACCAGGAAATTCTGAAACAGTTTTGCAAAACTTACAGCAATTTCTTGAGTTTGTACATATTATTCATTGAGAGAACAGACATGAGTCCATTTTGCATGTTTTCCACTGCTTTCCAGATTAGATTGCAACATATGCAAACTCACCTGTTAGGAAGATGAAAACTCAGACTGGAAATACTGGTCTCTGTGCCTTATATAGCTAAATATAATACAGCAAGCAAAAGTGAATATCCAACCCAGAAACACTGAATAGAAAATGTCATTCTAAAAATGTTCATTTGGGGTCAGATAATGGGGCTTTTGACATAACTTAATGTCCTTGCCAACAGGAAGGCTGAAGGGAAATTCTTGGAGGTCATTAGGAGCCAATCATCAGTGTAGCCTTCCACTAGAAAAGACTTCTATTGCTAAGAACCCATACTGATGTTGTTTAATAGACCCTAGGGGCTAAAAGACAATGAACATAGGAGAGGGGAGCATAGGAAGATGCACATTAACCCTCTCACTGCAGCTCAGCCAGAGAGATCTCTATTTAGCAAGATGAACTCTTGAAGAAAACAGTAAGTTAAATTTTCAGCTTCCTTTTTTCTTTTTATTCAAACTACAATATAATGAGAAGTTCAGATTAGGAAAAGGATACACCTAAGTAAATAAACCGTACAAATATCACTTCCCTCCCCCTTCAAATTAACATTATGTTAAACTTGCTGAACCAAAGACCTTTTTATGTAGCTGCTCTGGAACAATGGGAAACCCTGCTGCTCTGCTTTCTCTAAGGCAAGATTTTCTTCTCTATTTTATAGGCTCTGGAGGATGAGTCACAGCAGCAAAGGCACCACAAAACCAGGAAAAAATAAGGAAAGCATGAGGAAACAGTGATCTGGTCAGTGAGTACCTTATTAGAATCATAGAATGGCTTAGGCTGAAAGGGACAGTAGAGACCATCTACTCCAACAGACCTGCTATGGGCAGGGATGCCTATCAACCAGACTTGGTTGCACAAGGCCTTGTCCAACCTGCCCTTGAACACCTCCATGAAAAGGGCATCCACAACCTATTCCAGAGTCTCACCAGCCTCATACTGAAGAAATTCTAAGATACCAAACCTACTTTTTCTCTGCTTGAAACCTTTCCCCCTTGTCCTCTCCGTAGACACCCTTACAAAAAATCCCTCTCCAGCCCTCCTGTCGGTTCCATTCAGGTATTGGAAAGCATCAATAAGGCCCTCTGGAGTCTTCTTTTCTCCGGACCGAACAACCCAAGCTCCCTCAGCCCATCCTAATAGCTGAGGTGCTCCAGCCCTTGGATCACCTTTGTGGCCCTTCTATGGACTTGCTCCAACAGTCTGTTAGATGTGTATTTATTATGCACATGACAGTCAACCATTTCTGTAGGCAGAGGAGAAGCTAAACACCTACCTGAAGTTTTCAATCACTGCATTTCTTATTTGCATCCTCATTTATGCGTGCACTCTGTGAACACACAAATGTCTGCAGAGAATCACACTCACATGATTGCTGAACTGTACCACACTGTATATTTTAAATGCTATATTCCAGTCATATATTTTAGGATCTGTACTGATGGTTTCCTTTTGCGACCACCTGTTAGTCTCCAGATTTGAGTAAAAAATAGCAGCCTATTGGAACTTCACCTGAAAAAGAACATATAAATAAATATTTACCATCCAAGAGTTGCAAAAACCCTTACTTCTTTTTCCTCCCTTATACTTTTTTGTCTTTTTAGCTATTTATAACTAAAAAGAAAACCTGTGCTAACATCAATACATAAATAAGAACGCTTAACTGCCTGCTTTTTGCTAAGTTGATCTTTCTGATAAGTTGCTACCTTAGCCCCCAGGATGTGAAAAATAGTTTGGTATTTTAAAATAAAAAAAAAAAAAATTAATTCTTGTTACCTTTATAACAAGAATTTTGTTCTAGAAATAGAATTAGTAGCAATTTTGATTTGTTGGTCAGGCACTGGAATAGATTGCCCAGGGAGGTGGTGGAGTCACCATCCCTAAAAGTGTTCAAGAAAGGTGTGGACATGGCACTTTGGGACATGGTTTAATGACCATGGTGGTCTTAGTCTGACAATTGGATTCAAAAGACCTTAGAAGTCTTTTCCAACTGAAACAGTTCTGTCATTCTATGTTGTGATGGTTTGGGTGTTCCCCACCCCCCACACTTTGGAAAATCACCCAGACTAGACTCAGCGACTCTGGAAATTGAATGAAGCTTTATATTTACAGCTTAGCACAATATACAAGCAGATATTTACAATATACATACAGTTATATACAGAAATATACAAGTTAAAAAGTAATACAGAAACACAACAGCCCTCCCAGAAACCTAAGTCCCCAGGAAGGGCTCAGAACCACCCTTCCACCTTCCTCCTAGCCCTCTCCCTTACCCTAGACTTTGCCTTATGCTTAAGGTAGTTTAGAGGGTCGGCCAGGGGGGTTAGGAAGCAGATGGACTGGTCACACAGATGGCAGGTTAGGTTAGAGAAGTTCAGCCCCAGAGAGACAGAGAGTGACTCTGTTCTCTAAGTCTGTGTTCTTGTTCTTATACATCTCAGCAAGCCTATGAGTGAAGCAGACATCACCATTGTTTTCTTTTCACAGCCTGTAATCTAGTTCTTTTCACCTAAACATTCTACTTTTTAATAATGATTGGTTCTTTGTATGGTCATGGAAGCATTATACATATGATAACATAGGATGTAGAACATTTAGAAGTAACTACCAATAATATAACATTAATTGAACTCAAACTGGAAGAGAAGTTTCCTGTGGTCAACACACCGCTTGTGGTTAACTATGCTGCTTGTCCACTAGATGAACTCAAGGAGATCTTTTCTGTTTATGGCAGAAGACGATGGTGAATTACTAGAGGCTTTAAGTATTTACTCATAAATACTAATCTCCTGACTGGCAGGGCTAGATACTATTTCAGACAGTACCCAAATGCTTTCAGGGAATTCTGTTACGGTCTCATCAGCCACTGAGGCTTCTGATTCTTGTCAGGCTTCACAAGGTGCTAGGGAAAGGAGGCAGACTATCTCGGACATGGTCCTGGCTCCTCTGGATGATCTGTGCATCTCCAGGACTTCCTGTCTTGGCAGGAGACTTTCAGGTGTAGGCAGGATGTCTTGCAATGCACAGTCTTAGCACAATGTCACACTGGCTATGCAGGCCAGTTGTGTGGAGGTATTTATGCCTGTTCCTGATAAACTCGAAGCAGGCAGTTTCCAGGCAAACAAATCCCAAGTATGAGGGTTTGTTACTTTGTGGCAGAGCTAGCTTATAGCTTAGCATAGCATGGCAATAAGGCAGTAAGGCAGTATACTGCCAGAAGCAGAGAACAATAGCAGCAGGTAACAGCAGGCATGAATACAATGGCAGAGCATGTTGTGTTACCTGCTCGTCTCTCTTTCTCAATAGCGTGACTAATGGGCCTTTGGACATAGAATAGCCAATCAGAATGGAAATTAGCTGAGCTTGACCATATTAGGTGAAGTCATAGGCTTGTTTTACCCAAATCTGGGGGAAACAGACCTTGCACAAGGCAGGCACAAGTCAAGTGTGTCTACCTTGTTTACCACAGGATGTAAACAGGAGCAAAACAAGTCTGGGCAAGCCAGAATCCTTAGACTCAGTGGCTTCAGGTTCTTTGTCCTCTTCCCCACAGTTGTTTCTCCCCAAAACAGAGGGAGAGAGAGCAGAAAAACATATTTGGGCAAGCCAGAACATGTATAAGCCTATTTTGGCCTATTTGGGGCTACCACAACATCCTCAGACTCTCGGGGCAGGGAAATGTTGGAAAAGCACAGACTTAGTGCTCATCTCAGCAGTAGACAAACGCTGCTGTGTTGTCAACACTCAGCTATAGCAATGCAAAGCGCAGCACTAGATAGATGCTTTGAGGAGAATTAATGCCAGCTCAACCCAAATCCAATACAGGAGCTCATCACAGTTGTCCACTATCTGAAAGATAGAGAAGATGGAGATAACCTTATCATGAGGTTACATGGCAACTGGAGAAAAGTAAATGGACATAAGTTGCTGCAGGGCAAATTCAGTTTGTATATAGGAAAAAGTTCTTCACAATACAAACAACCAGGGTTGCCCAAAGGAATCTCTCTGTTGCAAGTATTTGAGATTCAGTTTGAGAAGACCCTGAATAAAGCTTTGCTTTCAACAGGTTGTAGTGCAGAATCTCCAGAGAGCCCTTCCAATCAAGATTTTTCCACAAACCACTGTTCCTGTGATTATCTTATTTTAAATGGATTAGAGAATGTTTAGAACATACTTAAGCCAATTAAACCTGCAAGTCAAAGGTTACAATATTTTATCTTGCTTCCTGGTCTGTAACACAAGCCATGTGCTCAGTAGTAGCACAAACACAACCCCAGGTGCCCACAAGGATTTTTTTCAGATGCTAAGGAAAGGGACAGGGCAATGGAAGCACTAAAGAAACATGACATATGAAATAATTAAGTATCTCTACCATGGTGATAACTACAGGGTAGCGTCTTAGTGTTTTCATGTAGCCAGTGCATCCCTAAACCTCTCTATAGTCTCATGCAAAGTGAAATAAATTAAAATATCCATTGAAAAAGGAGGGAAGGAGGAGGAAAATGGCAGAGTACAGGAGAAGGAACAAGGATTGCAATGTATGTGTGGAGCTGAAATCATATTTCTGTATACAAGCTTATCATCACACACCTGAATGCCGTCTTCAATGCAAGCACATTACAGGGTAGCAACAAACATTAGTGTCCAAACCAGCATCCAAGAATGCTAAGCCCTTGTCTGCTCAATGTTTATAAATAAAGCTACAGCTAGGCACAGTGTATTTAGGTTATTGTATGTATTTCAGCCCAAATAACTACTTTCTCTTGCTGATATATTTGATTTCTTTCATTACTAACATGTCTTTGGTTATAAAATATTACAGTAATAGAAGGTGTGAATTTTGCCCAAGTGCTGTGTTTTGTTTAAAAGGGGACATCAGGATTCTCTTATACTTAAATTCAACATTGTTCCTATGGTTCCAAATGTTGCTCAATACAATGAAGTAAATGAGAGATAAAATGAGACAACTGGAGTGATTTGACAGTTGGTTACTCTTCAAGTCTGGGTTCAATCCATTGTCAGTGTTCGTCTGATTTGTGCATCTGATCTCAGGGAATAATCAGTGCTAGATGCAAAGTTTACCATGCTGCAGTAACAACAAGTACAGTGCAGTCATGGACTTTGAAAGGACTAAGGATCAAGAAACAAGGCATTGATTCAGATTAAAGGCAAGATTCAGATTAAAGCGCTCATAGTGATCCAGTTCTTTGACTAACTCCTAAGGAAAGAAATGCAGCATTTCCACCACAATGTAACTGTGGAAAACAGGTTAGGAAGAGAAATATCTACACTAGAGCAAAATTCTGGCACTTAGTAGTTCATTTGCCACACACATTGCACCAGGAAGCGATCTGTATGCAAAATTGCTGCAAAAATACACATTTTCTTCCAGACAGTGTGCTAGGTTTGGGGCCCAGATGCCTTTAAGAAGACCACAGAGGCAAAGTCCTCCAAAATGTCCCAAGGGACAGACCTGGTCATCCCAGGACATTGGAACCGATATCTCTCTTCTTCTCCCTGCTTCTCCCTTCACCTATGCTCTCTTCAGGAAGAGCAACATCTCTGCTTAACTTGTGGTTTGTGTGAGACAGCTTCTAGCTGGCAGGGAATTTTGAGATGTGTCATGAGGCCTGCTGAGGCCTTGTAGGCCTGAGCTGGGGACGGCAGTTGTGGCCTGCCCTCAGGCTTGCTGAGGTTGAATGGGGGGGAGGATTCTAGAAGGGTTTGATCTGATAAGCTTGCCTTAATCTGTGAACATATTCATTCTACCTGAATGTCTTCTGTACATGTGTAAATAGAATCTCCCTTTAAACTTCCAATGGATGTGCAGCATTTCTAATTTTACTCCCCAAAAGGAGTAAGTATCAATTCTGCTGCTATTGGGTAGCTCATGGCCCTAAATCAGCACATAGACTTAGGATTTTACATCACCATTTGCAACAGCAACTTAAGCACGGGAAAAAATGTTATGAATTGTACATCCTGCAGGAATTAGACAATGTCCCCTCCGTGACAAACATTTAAAGTCTCAGAATCTTTTTTATATGACCAGCGCAGGCTAGGCAGAAAGTCCATTACTCCAGCAAAGCTAATGAATCATAAAATGCTTCTCTTCCAATTTTTTAGTTAAGAAGAAAAGCAATAAAATCACAGTGTAAAAGCTAACATTGTTTTCTGGCTGGAATAAGAAGAATAGGGTCATGTTCCAGAGCAGGTTGGTCTCTAAAATATTAATGTGTGTCTATTTTCTGACATGCACTGCTAACCTCAACAAGAAGTCACTTCTGCTGGGAGCAGAAATAATCTCTGCAAATAGACTTCATATCTGGACAGGAGTTGTTATACTATAGGAGTTGTTTCATACAAGTGATGCTGTAGCAGCAAACACAGGTGAACCTTCAAAGTTTTTCGATCCAATGGACTTTAGTCACAGAATCACAGAATTATCAAGTTGGAAGGGACCCCAAGGATAGTCTAGTTCCAACTCCTCTGCCATGGGCAGGAACACCCTCCACTAGATCAGGCTGCCCAGATCCACATCCAGCCTGGCCTTAAAAACATCCAGGGTTTTATTAATAGTGAATGGTTACACAGAGCTGAGGGAAGGAAGTAATCCTTTCTCTTGTTTCTTTTTGTCAGCTAAATTCTGTGCTCTGGTTAATGAGTCCAAATCAAGACATTTTAATTAATTTAATGGGAAGATAAGTTATTAGCCTGTGATATGCAGAGTTCATGAATTGCTATGGCACCCAAATAAGAAAGCAGTTTCAGAGATCATGGAATTACAGAATCATAGAATGGTTTTGGTTGGAAGAGACCTTAAAGATCATTGAGTCCAACCATTAAACCAGCAGTGCCAGGTCATCACTAAACTAGGTCCTTCAGTGCCACATCTGCATGTTCTTTGAGTCCTTCCAGTGATGAGGACTCTACCACTGCCCTGGGCAGCTTGTTCCAAGTCTTAACAACCTTTCTGGGGAAAAAAATTGTTCCTCATGTCCAACTTAAACCTTACGTGGTGCAAATTGAGGCTGTTTCCTTTTGTCCTGTTGCTTGTTCTTCGGGAGAAGAAATTGGCTCCTACTGGCTCCACACTCAGTGTCCTTCTTGGATATAAGCTTTGATGCAGGTGTGATTATCCTAAATTTCTAAAGAACTCTACATTTCTATTGCAAGGTTCATACTGTGGGGAAAAAAAAAGAATGCTACTGACTCAGGATCTGTTGCAAAATGTCACAGCTTCCTTCTTGTTATACTTTCTGAGTACAAGAGATAAAACAGCTATTCTATACCATACTTTCATTTAAAAAGAACAAGTGCCAGCAGAACAGTTGCATAGGTAATAATAGTTTCATGACCACTTGTGTGCTATGCAGTTATGGGTCTCTGTGAGTATTCTGTTAGGGCATATGTGTTGTACCTGCCATATTTCAGCTGGCATAGGACAGGTATAAAATTAGACATGCATTTCCCAGTACCTTGGCATACAAATCATACCTGCTGCTGTACTTTGACAGGTAAATCAATTATTCAGTGTCAAAGTCAAGCTACCTGTGGAAATCCTGCTTTCTGATATGTTTGCACACCTACATTGTAGTAGGAAAAAACTTTTTTTTTCCCCCTCAAAATGCCAAATTGTTAGAATGATCTTTAGGGTTGAGGAAATGCTTATTTCCTTTGCTTTCTGTGGGCTCAATATGATCATACTTGCAGGTAAAATTTGTGGGGCTTAAAGCCTCTGGTTTTGCTTGACTCCATGACTTGAGAGTGCCATTACTAATTTAATTAACATTCACTTGTGTGTGCTGTCTTAAGTATACAGTTATCTGAAGCTCTCAAAGCTCCAAGGACTGCACAGATTTTTTAGAGTTAAGTACACTGCATTGTCAAGACTGACTGCAAATTAAATCTCTTTAAAAAAATAAAAGAAAACTGTCTCTTCCCAGCCTATTTTTGCTCACCAAAAAAAAATCAGTTGTTTTAAGAAATAGTGTTGGTTTACCTTGTCTTCTACAATGCATAGACACAAAGAAGTAACAAATGAAGTCACTTCAACATGCAATGTGAGACTTCCTCTGAAAATAAGTTTAAAAAGCTTGTCTGAAGGACTGATCAGAATTTATACCGATTTGTGCCAATTTATACTCATCTGTAACTTCAGAATGGTGAACACTGATACATCACAGCCACTAAATGGCTCATTATTGGCCTAATTTGCCCCAGTAAGCATATCAGGTGTCTGAACTGTTTTCTGGTATCTTCTTTGAAGAATTTTTTCCCCTCTTTTTCCAGAATCATTGAATCATAAAATGCTTTGTTTTGGAAAGGACCTTACAGATACACCTATACCAGGCTGCTCAAAGACACATCTACTCTCCATCTGAAACCCTTACCTCTCATCCTATCACTACATGCCCTGATAAAGAGGCTCTCTCCATCTTTCCTGTAGGTCCACTTTAAGTACTTGATGGCAGTCCCCAGAGCCTTCTCTTCTCCAGAAGAGAACAATATGAACTCTCATTCTTTCCTCATAGGGGATGTGCTTCAGTCCTCTGATCATCTTTGTGGTTGTCCTCTGTTGGAGCAGGTTCATGTCTTTCCTGTGCTGGGGGCCCCAGAGCTGCACACAGTATTCCATGTGGGGTCTGAAGCAAGCAGAGTAAATGGGAAGAATCCCCTCCCTTGCTCTGCTGCCCACACTTCTCTTGTTGCAGCCCAGGACACAGCTGGCTGTCTGGGCTGCACGTGCACACTACCAGCTCATGTTGAGCGTTTCATCAACCCAGACCCCCTGGTCGTTTTCCTCAAGGCCGCCCTCAGCCATTCACCACACAGGTTGTATCTGTGCTTGGGATTGTGCTAGCCCAGGTGCAGGACCTTACACTTGGTCTTGTTGAAGGGTGGATGGTTGGAGGTCAATGGGATGAGATTTAACAAGGCCAAATGCAGGGTTCTACACTTTTGCCACAACAACTCCAAGCGGTGCTACAGGTTGGGAACAGAGTGGCTGAGAGCAGCCAGGAAGAAAGGGACCTAGGGGTACTGGTAGATAGAAGCTGAAGATGAGCCAGCAGTGTGCCCAGGTGGGGCCAAGAGAGCCAGTGGCATCCTGGCCTGGATCAGGAACAATGTGGCCAGTAGGACAAGAGAGGTTATTCTTCCCTTGTACTCAGCACCGGTCAGGCCACACTTTGAGTACTGTGTCCAGTTCTGGGCTCCTCAATCCAAGAGAGATGTTGAGATTCTGGAACATGTCCAGAGAAGGGTGACGAAGCTAGTGAGGGGCCTGGAACACAGCCTTATGAGGAGAGGCTGAGGGAGCTGGGGTTGTTTAGTGTGGAGAAGAGGAGGCTCAGGGGTGACTTCATTGCTGTCTACAACTACCTGAAGGGAGACTGTAGCCAGGTGGGGTTTGGTCTCTTCTCTCGGGCAACCAGCAACAGAACAAGGGGGCACAGTCTGAAGTTGTGCAAGGGGAAGTGTAGGCTGGATGTTAGGAGGAAGTTCTTGCCAGAGAGAGTGACTGGCATTGGAATGGGATGCCCAGGGAGGTGGTGGAGTCACCGTCCCTGGGGGTGTTCAAGAAAAGCCTGGATGGGGCACTTAGTGCCATGGTCTGGTTGATTGGACAGGGCTGAGTGCTAGGTTGGACTGGATGATCTTGGAGGTCTCTTCCAACCTGGTTGATTCTATGATTTATCTGCGTTCAGCATTCAGCCTCTGGCTGCAAAGAAATTGCAGAAAGGACTCAAGAAATGGCAGAAAGCTTAATTTATTTTTTTTCTTTTCTCTGCCTATATTAAGAAGGTTCAGCAATCCTGCACATTTTCTTCTGTATTACAGAGGATGAGATCCTAAAGTCTGGAATTCTTTTCCCTTTCTTTTTTGTTTATTTATTTGCTTAAAGCCTGATCATTTTCAAAATTAGTGATATTTTTTTTTTATATAAGCACTAAAAGAAAGTTAAAGGAAATTTTCATAAGAAATAAACAGATTCTAGGCATTTTCTTCCTATACTCAAGAAAATATGAACAGTTTGGGGTACTGCAAGTTTGTTTTTTTTCTCTCTTACCCAAAATAATTTCCCCTTCCCTAGCCATGTTCTTAATTAGTTCATTTAAGATTTGTCATAGCCACCAAATACGTGTTTTGGCATATCCATATTCCTTCTTAATTATCTTCTTCCACTCTCTGGTTTTCTTGGGTTTTTGCAAAAGGCCTTTTAGAAATAGCATTTTGGTGCTGAGTCAATAAAGAGAAAAATGTCTGGGGCTCTCAAAATACTGTGTTCAAACACAGTAATAGCACTGAAAAAAAAACACTTTATCAGATAATTATTGAATGCACATGAGGAGAAGGCCAAAATGATGGCTTTGATTTGTTTCTTTTGGAGAGGTTTTTCTAGATATACATAAGGAAAAGAATCCTATCAGCTGGCTCTGATTCTGCACGAAAAATGAGGAAAAGGCCTTCCTCTATTTTGCATGACACAGAAATGGGAAAATAATTGTTCATTTATGGTTCCATCCTATACATACAAAACCGCAATGTGCAAGAGGAAGCTTCTTGAATACAATTTGGCCTTCTGGAGTACAGAACAGGAATGCCAATTCCAGATCAGTTTGAAAAAACAAAATCAACCTTTCTTGTCCTTACTTCTGCCCTATTCCCTCCAGCCCCCCCAAGCCCCCATGACATCTAAAGCTGGTGCTTTTTTCCTTTCTTAAAAATTGTCTTACTTACTGAACCCTCAGGGCTTCTGTCTTCTGATGTTTCTCCACACCAGAAGCCCTGGAACCTTACTGATGTTCTCTTCTTTTAAAACAGATGATCACTTGACTGCAGGAATTATTGCAATTTAGAGGTAGCCACAGGCACTGTCCTTGTCTCAGCAGAAGCATGAAAGCAGGGCAACATCTCCCCATTGAGGGAGCTAAGGAACTCTCCTCTCCCCATGTCTCACTGCTCAACAGATAGCTCCAGTTTCCACTCATTTGGTAGGGAAGGAGCCTCAGACATTTTTCCCAGCCTACGTCTGGGGGACTCCAAATTCTGGGGAGTGCAAGAATTATCCTTAAGTTGGACCTAAGACTCTGTGAACAAAAAGCTGCTCATCATCTCCGTATTCCTGCTGTGCAGGTACTAATTTAACTGTCTTTTTTTCCCTGTAAAGTGGCAGTCATCTGGTAAATGTAGTCTTCTTTGTGGGTCTGCTTTATCAGATCTTCTTTTTGTGTTTTCTATCATTGTGTTACTCCACCTCTCTGATTTCTTAGCAGAGAAACAAATGCTGAGTATTCCTTCACACTGAATGTTCAGCCTAGAGAAGTGAAGGCTCCAGGGAGACCTTATGGCTGCTTTCCAGTACCTGTGGGGGAATCTACAGGAAAGTGAGAGAGGGACTATTTATAAGGACATGTAGTAATAGGAAAAGGAGCAATGGTTTTAAACTAGAAAAAGGGTAGATTTAGACTAGACATTTGGAATATCTTTCCTGTAAGGGTGGTGAGACACTGGAGCAGGTTGGCCAGAGAGGTTGTGGATGGATACCTCATCCCTGGAATTGTGTTACACCAGGCTGGATGAGGCTTTGAGCAACCTGGTCTAGTGGGAGGGGTCCCTGCCCGCAACAGGAGAGTTGGAACTACATGACCTTTAGGGTCCCTTCCAACTGAAGCCATTCTATGATGCTATGATTCTATGCTTCTGTGAGTCTACCATTCTATGACTTTATGAGTCTGTGGTATGCTGGATAAGATTTTTTTTTTTAACTTCTCTCACAAACCCAATTAAAATAGTAACAGCAATAACAGTTGAAATGGTGGTAGCAGTAATAGCAGCAACAAGAAAAACAAGAAGTTCCTAGATTCCAAGGATTTTGGACAAACAGTATTGCAGATAGAGAGCTCTATAAAAAAATGTATTTACCTTTGGGATTGAAAGGAGCAGCTCAGCAGTAAACAGAAGAGAGTCTTGTAGAGGAAGAACAAATCTGGTCTGAGAACACTTGGATAAACTGCAGCTCCTAGGAAAAAAAAATACAGTCTTGACATTTGTCCTAGGAGAAAGATTTCACCTTAAAAGCCTTCTGGAAATGTAGGGTAGCTCAGGAAGACATAAAGAGAAGGTGGACCTTACAGGGATTTGATGTGAAGTGTTAGAAAGTCTGACCATCTCAAAAAGGCATGCACTTATGGCTCTAAATAATGCCCTGGGGACTGGCTTGCTCTTGTATTGCCTTTAAAGATTACCTTCAACTTCCAATGAAGTCAGTGGGTTGTCAGAGAACTCAGCAGTTCACAGGATCATAGGATGTTAGAAGTTGGAAAGGACCTCTGGAGATCATTAGGTCCAACCCCCTTGCCACAGCAGGGCCACAGAATCTGGCACAGGTCGCACAGGAACACATCCAGGCAGGCCTTGAAAGTCTCCAGAGAAGGAGACTCCACAGTCTCTCTGGGGAGCCTGTTCCAGTGCTCTGTGACCCTTAGAGAAGTTCTTCCTGTGCTGCAGTTTATATCCATTTGCCCTTGTCCTATCCCAGGGCACAAGTGAGCAGGGGCTGTCCTTGTCCCTTCCTTCCTGACACCCAGCCCTCAGATATTTATAGACTCCCTTCTCAGATTTATAGACCCCCTCTATTACATCCCCTCTCAGTCTTCTCCTCTCCAGACTAAACAGCCTGGAGAGCAGTGCTCCAGGCCAGTTCATGAGACATGAACTCTGTGAATAGTTAAGTCTTTAACAAACCAAATCGTTTACGTAGAGCAGTCAGGGACCTCTCTTGATGTCAGTGGTTTTCGTCATTTCCTTACTGACCCTCTCTCCACAAACTCCTGAGTGATGCTCCTGAGGAGTTGCTGGATTAAACAAGTGAAATAATCCCTGTGGGAAGCCGTGCTGAGTAGCTGGTTCAGTAACTCTACCTGAAATATGTCATGTCTTAGCCAAATAGTGCTGAAAAGAGTTGTCTGCATTATCCAGGGCGATTCCTCTGCAAATACAGGCAAACACTTCATTTAATTCTTTTCATAGGTCAAGTAAATTCTCTCTTAAAATGAATTAAATTGTCCATGCTAATTTACCTTTTATTATTTTGGGGAGGGTATTCTCAGAAACTGCTACTTGCAATAGAAATGCTCTAACGTCCATCCTAAATTTCTTCTGTATATACCTTTTGCTCAATTTATGATGTTATCCTTCCTCCCACGCACCTCCCTCTTTCACCTTATGAATGTCAATGAAGAAAATCATGCAAAAAAAAAGCTGTCAGGAAAAATATAACACTAGAAACTTTTCCTGGGTTTATGTCATTTTTCACTACCTTCATCTCCTTAGTTATGGTTTCCTTCAGAGTTTGTGCTTTAGTTATTGTATGTAGAATAAAAGTGCTGTAGTGCATTTTTCCCTATTGATGGAGAGGGGTGTGTGTGGAGAAAATCCCACCTTTTTTTTCCTCAACATATGATTGTACAGGTCATTGCACCCTCAGCAAGTCTGCAGATGACACCAAGCTGTGTGGCACAGTTGAGTTACTAGAGGACAGGGATGCCATCCAGAGGGACCTGGACAGGCAGGAGAGGTGGGCCCAGGCCAATCTCATGAAATTCAACAAGACCAAGTGTAAGGCCCTGCACCTGGGTCGGTGCAATCCCAAGCACAAATCCAGGTGGGGTGGCAGATGGCTGGAGAGCAGCCCTGAGGAAAAGGCCCTGGGGGTCTGGGTTGATGAAAAGCTCAACGTGAGCTGGCAGTGTGTACGTGCAGCCCAGAGAGCAGACTGTGTCCTGGGTCTTATCAAGAGAAACATGGACTGCAGGGTTTCTCCCCCTTTACTCTGCTCTCATCAGACCCCACCTAGAATACTGTGTGCAGTTCTGGAGCCTCCAGCACGAGAAGGACATGGAACTGTTAAAGCGAGTCCAGAGGAGGGCCATGAAGGTGCTCAGAGGGCTGCAGCAGCTCTGTTATGAGGGCAGGCTAAGAGAGTTTGGGCTCTTCAGCCTGAAGGAAAGGCTTAGAGGTGACCTTATAGTTGCCTTCCAGTATCTGAAGGGGGCCTCAGGAAGGCTGGAGAGGGACTATTTACAGGTCTTGTAATGACAGCATGAGGCGTAATGGGTTTAAACTGGAAGAGGAGACATTTAAATTAGACGTTAAGAAGAAGTTCTTTACAGTGAGGGTGGTAAGACACTGGCACAGGTTGCCCAGGGAGGCTGTGAATGCTCCCTCCCTGGAGGTGTTTAAGCCTAGGTTAGATGAGGCCTTGAGCAACCTGTTCTAGTGGGAGGTGTTCCTGCCTATGGTGGAGGGTTGGAACTGAATGATCTTGGAGGTCCCTTCCAACCTAAGCCATTCTATGATTCTGTGTTTTGTCCCTCAGGTTAAAAGTGGAGATACTAGTTCCTCCTTAAGTACTTAAAAAGTACTCAGAAAGTCAAAACGGTCTTCGGATTCTGTTTTGATATTACATTGGCAATTTACATACCCAAATTTTTATTACACAGAATCACAGAATGTTAGGGGTTGGAAGGAACCTCACAAGATCATCCAGTCCAACCTCTTGCCAGCACAGGATCACATAGAGTAGGTCACACAGGAACACATCCAGACAAGTTTTGCATGTGAAGAAGACTCCACAACCCTACTGGGCAGCCTGTCCCAGTGCTCTGTCAGCCCTGCATTGAAAATGTTTTTGCCTAAGTTTATGTGGAACCTCTTATGCTCCAGCTTGCATCCACTGCCCTTTCTTTTATCATCACCAAGCAGACCTTGGCACCACCAAGCAGACCTTGGCACCATCCTCTTTACACTCACCTTTTACATATTTATGGACATGAATGAGGTCACCCCTCAGGCTCCTCTTCTCCACGCTAAAGAGCCCCAGCTCCCTCAGCCTTTCCTCACAAGGGAGCTGTTCTCCTCCCTTCAGCATCTTTGTGGCTCTGCACTGGACTCTTTCAAACATTCACTGAGGTCCTTCTTGAACTGAGGGGCCCAATATTCCAGATGCAGCCTCACCAAGGCAGGGTAAAGGAGGAGGAGACCCTCTCCTGACCTACTAACCACACTGCCCCTTTTGAAAGAAGCCTGAAACAGAGCTGCAAAGTTCTGCTGTAATTTTGCAAAGCTAGATGCTTCTAGAATATGAAACCTGTTTGCTTACACATACACTGTCTGCATGCAAGCTTGTGGATCGTTTAGCTTACTGTCTTCTGTGGTATAATCACCTCACTGCGTGAGGAGTTTGGGTTTGGTTTTCTTCTCTTGAAGATGCTGTAACAATTAAAAGAATAACTAATGACCTCTTTTAATACAGTGTGAGCTGGTATTTTTGACAAAAGGAGGCATATGCTTGAAAGGGTAGGTTCCAGCTCTCAGGAGGCTTTGCTTTTACATTGCTGAACAGAGCACAAAAAAAGGAGAGATCTGTCCTCCCTATATACCTTTTCACTCCCCTATGGGGAAAAGAGAAAAGTTTCAAATCACCAATTTAGCAGCCTGCTTGGTCTTTTTTTAACTTGCCTTTTAAGGGGCCAAGAAACAAAGGAATTTAAACTCATTCAGTTGGAAAAGCTGATTAATACTTTCACTGATTTAGAAGTGAGGAATAATCCAGCGAAAAGAAAAGAGGCAAATTTGGAGATTCTTATCACCAAAAAGAAAGAACCAGGGGAGATCTGAATTCTCAACAGCTACAGTAGTCTCAGGCTGTTAACAATGGGTGAAACTGAATTGGCTTGAATGTAAATTAGTTTAATGTGTTGCAATAAATAGGTATAAATTTGAATAAGCAACTGTGATATAATTACCACACTCATTTTTCTTACTTAGTGGAGGAAAGAAAGTCTTTTGTGTCAGTGGGGACCATCTCTGCGGGACAGATGTTCCAAACGTTGTTATTCTACTGAAAAACTGAGGCCAAAAATGCATATTTATTTGAGGGCAATTCTTAGGTCACTTTTAATCTCTAGCATATTCCTCTTGTATATTGACCCCACTTTTGCTTTTCTTGCTCTTTTCTTCTTTGTATAGCTGAAGGAGCTTCTAATTCTTTGCAAGATTTAGCAGTTCCCTAATGTAGTTTTCTTAGCTGATCCCTCTTTTTACAGTCCTTCTAGACTCCTGTTTATTCTTACTGTCTTTTACAAGGAGTTATTTGTCTAGTTAGGTCTATAATTCTTTCCTTGATGCTTTACTGCCTTACTTGGAGTAAACTTGACAGGTCTTTGGAGGACAGCCATGGTCTAGTCGATTGGACAGGGCTGGGTGATGGGCTGAACTGGATGATCTTGGAGGTTTCTTCCAACCTGGTTGATTCCATGATTCTATGACAATATCAATAATATCCATTATTTTTTTCAAGGTATGCCCAAATAAAAAGAATATTAATTTTCTACTATTTTTAATGTTTCTTTTTAATTTAAATGAATCAAAACATAACCCAAGATTAATTTTCCATAACATCTTCCTTACTCTTCAGGAATCACACGTATATCACTGGCCCTTGTTAGTATCAGGGAGACAAACTGATGAAGAAATGTCTGGTTTGCATTTCTAGCAGTGCTAAACTAGAAGCATTCTTTCTCAAATCCCTCTAAGGAAATGCAGAGCTTTCACTGAAGACACAAGAGCCAAAGTGTTTCTTTCAAATGCTTTTATCCATGTCCAAGTCTGTCTAAATATAGTCTAAAGAAAGTCTGGCTAAACATAGACTTTAGCTTCAGACTTTGGCCACATTTAAAGACCTATAGATGGCAAGTGAACCTCAGTAGTTGATGAAATCCTATTTCTTGCATGCTTTTTATTATATTAGCACTCTTCAGGTACATATATTCATATATAGGAACGACTGAAGGAGCTGGGGCTGTTTAGTTTGAAAAAGAGGAAGCTAAGGGGAGACCTCATCCCCTGGTGCAGCTTGAAACCATTTCCTCTGCTCCTGTCACTTGACACCAAGGAGAAGAGTCTCCTTGGTGATCATTGATCCATTTCTCATAAATAAACGTCTTACCTATAAACAGATGTACTCAATGACTGAGATTCAATGTTTTTTGAGTCTTGGTTCATGCATTTCTCTATACAACATCACAGTACTCATTCTGGTATAATGAATGCGTTTTCCTAAAGCCATTTGCAGTGCTGTTGATGATCTTTTTTTCAGAAGAACAAGATAACTTTTGATCTTCCCAGTTTCCTCAGCTCTAAATATATCTTCTTACTTTATAACATGAGCTGCATATTTGCAAAGGTAATACCTAAAGTGTATCAAAATGTACAACTATTTTTACTTTTATCTAAGTGTTCTATCTGAATGGTCACTTTCTTACACAGGTCAGGTAAACAGTTGTCATGGGTTTGCACCACACAGAATTTAGGAGTAAGGAACCACACTTGCACAGAATCTGGAATTACCACTTACAAAAGTGGTAATACAAACTAAGTACAAAAGTAAACTAAATATAAAAGGTAATAAACATATATATATACACATACACACATACACACACCACACACCCCCCACACACACAGTAGCTCAGACCCCACTCTGGACTAAGCCCAGAGGCTGTTACCAATTAACAAATATTATCTCCCTCTGCTCCCCTGCCACTCCTCTGACCATAACCCAAGCAAGGCAGGAAGACAAACACAGGAGAAAAAGGGGGGGAAGAAGAAACAGGAAGAGCCAAGAACGAGCTGTGCTTCACATTATATAGAAATTTTGCAGAGCAAGGGAGTGGAATAATGATATCTCTTATGTTCTGTTCAGCCCCTTGGAGATGTCCACCCCCCTGAACTCTCTCTAGTCCTCTAGAAAACTTTTATTTCCAATTAGGACATTAGTCTTAAACCTGTAACAACAGTCAAGCACCAAGTGTCTGCCTTGTCTTTGGTGATACAGTTCCTTCTGTCAAGGCAGTGGCTCTCTTCGTGCTTATAACTTGGTTGTGGGTGTTAAACAGCTGCTGAGTAGCTTCCTTAGGAATCTGACTGGTACAGTAATTGTCTCTATAAATTATTTTTTAAAGAAGTATCAGGTATAACTGTCTCTCTTTTGTTAATGATACAACCCTTACACCTGTCTGTTTCTGGCATTACAAGCCACAAAGGTATTTAAATCTCCAGTGCTAAAAAGATTTTTCACATTTCTGGTACTTTGGTTGCAAAAAACAGTTGACCGCTATCGTTTTTCTAGTAATTATCATTTTGTTGCTTTCTAAATGATAAGCTTTAACAACATTTGTATAAACCAGTGTTAGATGGTGATGGATTTACTGGGAATCATCTTTGCTCTCAGTCATACTGTACTGAGGAAAAAGGTGCTACTGGGCACAGCTTCGTATGTCTGAATCTGGCCAGCAGAAGTGTTTGGATTTCTCTATTATATGACGGCCAAAACAGTGAGAGAGAATATTCTTCTGAAGCCAAATGAACAGGAAATATTAATGCAGAAAATAATGAACTGGAGCCAATACAGAGTTGTTAATGCTCAGAGAAGCTTCTGAAAACAGAATAGATAATGTAATTCTCTCTGACACTCATGCAAACAAAGAAGCCACTTACTTTGAACTTATATTGTTGAAACTTGTGCATTCAATAGCTGAGCTACATAATGAACTCATTAAAACAAATAAATGAATAAATTAACAAATAAGAGTCTTTGGATGGTTTGGTTGGCTGCCTATGGAGCTGCCACCCTTGGTTAATTAATCCAGACCATTTGATATTTCCAAACAAGAGAGTCAGAAACTTAAATGGAAGAGAAATGAGGCCAAAAATCTAAGTCACCCTAGCAGCAGCATGCTCGCTAATTGGTTTTCTCTCATCAGAAAGTCACTTTGGTGTATTACTCTTAAACATTTTGAGCAATCACAGTCATACAGAAATGTGCCTGATTTAGGACAATTTTCTCATTTTTTTGTAACTCATTTTACCACTATTATGAGAGGAGAGGAACACATCTGACTTGTGGCTTGACCTAAGTACTACCTTATTAGAAGCAATTACTTTGTCACTGTGTTTTAAAAGGGGCACTTTTGTTTCCTATGAAACATTTGACCCAGAGGTCACTTACTCATTGTTGCCCAGATCTGTATTTTCCATTCTTACTCAATATTTTGTGGTTGTTGTCTTTCAAGCTGGCTTTACATTCTGCTTTACTGACATGTACACATTAGGGACCGAGCTCTGGCGACTAAAATGCCCTCTCTTATCCAAAATGGGAGGCGTCCAGACATCAGCATGCATATTTTTGATACAGTGCATGTGCATGACATTGGGCTATGAACACACTTTAACTTCCATTACATTAGGCAAAAAGGCAGCCTAGTTTTGTTTAAATATTTTCCCACAGACCCTGTCTTTCAACCTGAAGGACAGAAACATGTATTAAGTTTCACAGGGAAACTACAAGCATATATATATATTCATGCTCTATGACAGTGATACCTCGAGAGAATTTGAATTAGTCAATTTATTTATTAAAATACAAAAAACCAAAACGAAAAACACAAGAAAAAAAAGCAAAACAAAAAAACCCACTTAGGTCTAAAAAAAGGCTCCAGTTGTCAAAAACACCTCTATTCAACAGGGCATGTGTTAAAAAATATGTTTATATCCTGTGTCAGACTTCATAAACCTGAGCTACCAGAGGAAATCAGGGAAACGTCCTTGCTGCTTCCCTTTCCTCAACAGTTTTTGTGAGTTGTCAGACAGAATGTCCATTGCACTGAAGGCAAAAGGAAAAATAAACACCTCAAAGGAATTAAGGCATGGATTTCCTGGGAGTCTAATTGCCTAGCCCTATCAAAACTCACAAGCAAGGAAACGCTGCCAAGGCTGAACTTCAGCTGCAGAGGAACTTTAAGAACTGGACATTGTAAAATCATATATGTCAAAATCCCATCTAACTCTCTCCTTTATGTATCTATGTTTCTATAAGAGGCAGGAAAGAAAATCCAGTCTGGGAGGTTCCCTCCTCGCAGCACCATTTCAGCATCTTCTCTGTTTAACCTCAAAGTGCATTCACAGACTTTGAAACAAAACCTCATTTTTTTCCCTTTCTTAAGAGCTCGTTCCTTAGCAGCCGGCTATGAAGCATTAAACCATTTTGTCTAAGGAGGACCTATCTTCCCTAGCAATTGCTGCCACCTGGGAGCCATTATGTAAAAATATGGGCTAGAAAAAAATGTTTCTCTGAGCTGAATTTGGACACCAGAGTACCTCCTAAATGGAGAGAGCCATGGGACTCAGAATGGAGCTTGGTTATATGCCTCCTCATCAGTTCCCTGCTTAGCAGCTCATTTCTGGGATTAGTCTGTTCTTCAGTAACTGCAGAACACAGTATTCAAAAGCAGAGAAAGTGACTTAAACTACAACTACAGGTACAGCTACACCTGCAAGTCCAAGTACAACTCCAAAGCAGAGCTGAGAATGCTGGAGCAGGCAGCTCTTAGCAGTCATAAGTAAGTTTTGAGTCTGTTGATCAGAGTAAGCAATCTGTAATCATGTACTGCAGTCTGCAGTACACAGGAAGCCACCATAGCCTAATAGGATGTTATACAGTTAGGAAAAAAATAACCAGAAGAACCTATAGTCAGAGGTCCAATTGTACCTTGAAAATCGCCCATGATGGAGGCTCTAACATGTCACTGGGAAAGTTGTGCCACTGAATTATTGTTCTCACTGTAGAAAAATCTCTTCTCTTCAGATTAAACCTTCCCTTGTATAACTCTTGCCCTCTGCCCTTTGTGGTCATCCTTTAAATAATGGAATGCAGTGATGAGGTCTTTTTCAGGGGAAAAAATACCTATCTTCTTCAGTCTTTCTTCACAAGGCAAGTTCTCCAGCCCTTTGATTGTCTTCCTGGCCCTCCTGTGCACCCCCTCCAGTCTGTCCATGTGTTTTTGGATTCTGAGAATGTGGACACTACTCAAGGTGTGGCCTACAAACCAGTTTTAAACTAGTTTACATAGTAGACATCGTTCTAAGTGCTTTTCCAGCCCTTTGAGTCCCAGTGTTGATGTGCACCTGAAGCTACACCAATCTTATTCATTCTGATGAAGAATTTAGTGGGGTTGTTTTATTTTGTGTTCCTTGCCTGAAGAAATTATATTTCAAATCCCACTGAGATTATCAGATTTTGACCTTTGTACTTCAAAGGTGCAATAGTAGAAAACTGCCACATCACAAGACAAGATGAGACTTACAAGAAGTTCTGTTTACAATTACAATAACTTCAGTGCTGCACTGGAAAACAACAAACTTTGCTCAGTGCAGAACTGCATGTCTTGGACTCCTCCAGACTCTTTAATATGTTCACTGTGAGAAGCTCAACTATTCAAGCACTTCAGTGTCTTCTGTTATTTCTGCTTAGCTTTTTTTATAGCTGGGAGATGGTCTTTTAAAATACCCACAAAGCAGCCTTATGCCACTGTGCACAGTTAATCTGAAGTGGTCTCCAGCAATCACCAGCAGCAATTGAATTGCTCTAGAATGGAGAAGGCATGGAATATTTTTGTCTTCTACCAGAACAGAGTTCACCTGGGTCTAATTCACAGTTAGCTAATACCACATGCTCAAGATGAAACCACTCTGGAATTTTCCATGGTACCAAGGCCAACCTGACAACTCTCAGCTCTGAGCTCTAGTTGAGGGCATCCCTGCAGACTGCAGGGGAGGCTGGACTAGATGACCTTTGGAGGTGTGCTAGTTTGAGGCTAATTGGAATATTGCAGTGAGAAAAATTAGATTATAGACTGTGAAAAGGAAACAGTGGGGATGTCTGCTTCACTCACAGGCTTGCTGAGATGTATAAGAACAAAAACATAGATAAGACAGTGTGCGTGTGTCTCTGTTGGAGCCTGTGCTTTCTCCCTGGTCTGCTTTTGTATAACTAATCCTTCTGCTTCTAGCCCCCACTTGCCAATCCTCCAACCTCACCTTGCACAAGGTAAGGCAAACTCTGGGATAAGGTAGAGGGGTGGAAAGAAGGTGGAAAGGTGGTTGGGAGCCCTTCCTGGGGACTCTGATTTCTGGGAGGAGTACTGTGTTTCTGTATTACTTTTAACTTGTGTATTTCTGTATATAGCTGTGAATATTGTAGATATCTGCTCCAATTACCTGTGAGAAGAGCCCACAGCTTTCTCTACTTCTCAACAGTTTACCAGATACTAAACTATTTGAGCTGAAAGTTCTCCTACAACTAGGATACTGCATTTTTCTCTCGATCCAAGCAGTGGGTAGCACAAAAGGCAAGTAGCTGTGAAAAATAACTGTAGCCAGCTGACAGCATGGAGGTGGAAGTTCATTAGGAAGCATTTGTGCGTTTGCCATCCTTCTGGTGTGATTTTTAAAAAACAGAAGCTATCTAAATCCCACATGGAAAATCTCTTTTTATGAAATGTATTTTATTTTTTGCCTTTTTTTTTCTCTTAAAATAGTTTATATCAGTGTCTAAACATAATTAGAAGTTGAGTCAATAGCATTACAGTCACATGAGAATCAGAGAAATCATAGTAAATAGGGTCTCAAGAGGTCATCTAATGCATCTAGTAGCCCAAAGGCAAGATCAGCTATGATTAAACTATTCTTGACAGATTTTTTTGTCTCACCAGTTCCTGAAAACTTACAGTGGCAAAAGTTTGCACGTTTTCCCTTGACAGTGTACATTAGTGCTCTCCTATGCCTATAGTTGGAAAAATTTCTCCCAAATTGCCAATCCAAATCTTTTTTGCTGTCATTTAAGACCATCTCTTCCTGTCCTATCTTCAAGGAACAAGCAGAACAGTTTATTTCAATCAAATATTTTTTGGAGGGGGTTTGAAAATGCACCCTGTCTGAGTACTCATCGGGTTTGGAAACCTGTTAATCTTCCAGTTACGGCGCCTTCTGCTTCTCTGTCACACACATTACCAATTACCTTTTCTCAGAAGCCCTAATCAGGTTGCTCTGATATAATTTCTTTTTGACAAATCTGGCTGTTACTTCCTAGCTTATTATTCTTCACTTTCGAAATGGATTTTTTTTTTCCTGGTGATGGAGGTAGGGGCTTTTTGATAGTTTCTTTTTAATAGAGCTAAACTATAAAGACAAAAACATATATAGAAAATGTATTTTATATTTATGACATATGCTATTAAACATATATTAGTCAATATTTATATAAACATAATTTATATAGAGACTATATTGTATACATTATATGATTGTATGCTATTTCAATAACAATATTTATACTAATAAATATGTTTATATATGTATTTCTTTTTAATATAGCTAAGCTATATATTACAGAATCTCAGAACTGTCAGGGCTGGAATTCTAGCAACTCAGATCTTTTCCAGAAGCTGCTTGGTTTTCAGCTTTGATGGCTTTAGGGATTATTATTTTCTTCCCCAATAAACTTCAAATCATGGTCAGTGAAATATAGGATGATCACAGAAAGAAAGAATTGTCAGAAAGTGACCTGAAGGATCATCTAGCTTCAACCTCCCTGACATGGGCAGGGACACCTCACAATAGGATCAGGTTGCTCAGAGCCACATCCAGCCTGGCCTTAAAAAATTCCAGGGATGAAGCTTCCACCACCTTCCTGGGCAACCTGTTTCAGTGTCTCACCACTCTCATGGTGAAGAACTTCTTCCTGACATCCAGTCTGAATCTACCCGCTTCTAATTTTTTCCATTTCCCCTATCCCTATCACTACCTGACACCCTAAAAAGTCCCTCACCAGCTTTCCTGTAGGCCCCTTTCAGATGCTGGAAGGCCACAATAAGGTCTTCTCAGAGCCTTCTCTTCTCCAGACTGACTAACCGCAACTCTCTCAGTCTGTCTCCATAGAAGAGGTGCTCCAGCCCTCTGATCACCCTCGTGGCCCTAGTCTGGACACATTGGGAACTCTGAAAGTCTAATCTGTAATCACCTGTTTGTACTTTCTCCTGCCTCTCCTTTTACAGATTAATACTCTTTTCCTTTTTTGGCAAAAAATGTACCTGCTCTCCACAAGTTCTTATTGATAATTCCAGCTGTTTGAGAATGTTTCAGGCAATTCTCAGGCATTCTAGATTCAGTTTTCCCTTGTTCAATTTAGTTTCAGCAAAACTTCTACAAAGAGTCTTGTAAGTAATTCCACACTGAAGCAAGTTCCTTCCCCACTGTGAATAAGGCTACGGCATCTGCCATCTGATCACAATTATCACTTTTTTAGCTAAATTTATAGTTGAAACCCCTTTCCTCAGTCAATAATGTTATCTCCCTCTGAAAAGCAAATCATCTCTTCTTTCCTGAGGTGTTAACTATGTGAGTTAACTATGCTGAGAATGCACTTTTTTGTTACGGGGCATAGCAATCTCTGTGCTGATTTTTAAGACATATAAATTTAATATGCTTATACCAAAAATCCAAGCTGCCTTTCATGCCTGGCTGATTGTCAAATGTTCCAAATACCCCCAGCCAAACTCTACAGCTTTCTTCAGGCAGTTTGTAGAATATGTGTCCAATCATGGAAAGCACAGCATGACATTCAGAGTTAGTTAGCAACACAGAAATAAACCTAGCTGAAATTCGGGTTAAACAGAGGGCACTTGAACACTCTATGTCCATTTTTTACATCTGCACGAGTTTTCTGCTGAGTTTTTACATCTGACCTGTGTTTTCTGCTGTGTCTGAAGCTGTTTTGGCTGCATTATGATACCAGGCAAAGGAATCAGCAGGTATTTTAATCAGTTGGTGTAGTCAATGCAGGATAGTGCCTGGGAGCCTGACAGACCATCGGAATCCACCAGACTAGAAGCTGAAGTTGTCTTCTTTTTCTGAGCTAAATACAAACTCAACTCCCTGCTGACAGAAAAACTGGGAAATGAAGCAGCACAATCTCTGTGACAGTGGGGGGGGAAATACCCTTTACTTGGATCAAAATATTAACTTCCCCTTTTTTAACTGTCCTTTTTCTTTCTTTCTCAAGTACTGTCTGGGCCCAAAGATGGAGGAGACAGGAATGGTGTTACTGAAGACAACTACTTAATGTTTCTTCTAGAAAGTAACTCAGAAAGTTACCTGAAATGAGTCCTGTCATTTATTCTGGCTACCTCTCAAAAGGGTTTTAGGTCATGTCTGCTTTGACAGAAGAGAAAAATTTCACTCGATTTTGTTTTATCCACACTGCTTTTTTGTGTGTGTGCCCTAAGCCTCTGATAAAGGAGAAGTCATTAATTCTTTCTTTAAAAAGAGCCTGATTTACAACGGAATTTTAAAACAAATACTCAGAAGGATGAGGTTCCATTTAGGAGGGGGAGTTTCAACAGAGAAACACTCTCAGATATTAATTTTATGACTTGTTGAGAAAACACTTCTTTGAAATCTGACAGTGTTTATGAAAAGAAAAATTGCTTTCCCCACTGGATGGGTCATATCTTAAATATTTAACTTCTGTCTGCTTCATATTAATTCAGGGTAAACATAGTGTGTGGTACAAGGCTTGATTTTTTTTTCCCTGCGTTCAAAGAGCCCAAAGAATCCACTGAAGATTTATTCTCAGGGAGGAAAGATCTGCTTTTCATCATCTGATTACTTAGGTTCTATTAAAAAAAAAGTTCAATGCTTGATAGAACCTCAGCTCCTAATCTTTGTTGGCAAGGTAGCATCCAAATAACACAAACCCATGGCTCTTTGCTGTTCTGCAAGGGAAGCTATATTAATTATAAAGAAACTGGCATGCCAGGACTTCAATGATATTGAAAACTGCTGCAGCAGGAAGGATTTCAGAGAGGGGCATTCAAACTTCACTGTTCCAGAATAGATGGGAGTAAGACTGTGGATATTGTCTCAATATATAAAGGAAGCAAAGTTTGTGGCATTATCTTTCCAAACCCAATTAAACACAGCGAGTTTAAAATTTGCTGACAAGTGCTAGAGGTTGATGGTCTCTAGTATTTTGGTGCACTTTAAAAAGTTTGCCCTCAAAAGATTTAAATAGCAGCTTACTCAGTGCTCTCTGTCTCCAGCCAGTCAATCAAATTTCAGCTGGTGGCCAAGCATTGAAGCAGAAATTGTGAGGTATCATCAAAATCAAATTGTAATTGATAGTAGTATAAGAGCATGGAGAAACAAGGGACTTTGGCTGGAGAAATAAAAGCAGGCAACAGAGGAAGTAGATGTGGACCTGCCAATGTGGAATAGAAAAGGTGGAAGGAAGGCCTGAAAGAGTGAGAAATAAAATATATAGGAGGACAATTGCTCATGGAAAGAAAAGAAATCCAACAGAAGTTCTGGAAAGAAACCACAGAGCCAAGCCGTGCAAACTGTAATTCATCTGGTAAACACAAAGAGAATCACAGAATCACAGAATGTCAGGGGCTGGGACCTCAAAAGCCCATCTAGTCAACCCCCCTGCCAGAGCAGGAACACCTAGACCAGATCACACAGGAATGCAGGCAGGTCTTGAATATCTCCAGAAAAGGAGACTGCACAACCCCTGTGGGCAGCCTGTTCCAGTGATCTGTCACCCTCACAAGCAAAAAAACTCCTTCTCATGCTTACATGAGAACTCCTATGTCTTAGCTCCCACCCACTGCCCCTTGTCCGGTGATTGGGCATCACCAAGCAGAGCCTGGCTCCAGCCTCCTGGCATTCATCCTGCACATCTTTATAAACATTGATGAGATCACCTCAGGTTCCTCCTTTCCAAGCAGCACAGCCCCAGCTCCCTGGGTCTCTCCTCTTAAGAGAGATGTTCCATTCCCTTCATCATCTTTGTGGCTCTGTTCTGGACTCTTCCAAGCGGCTCTAAGTCTCTCTTATAGTCTTACAGTCTCCTGGAACACACTCTGTGAGGTAAATTACCTATTTCATTCTCACAGAGGAGCTGTTCATAGTGTTTTGTTCCCAAGATATTTACTGTTCTAAGAAGTAACCGAATAGATACTTTTCTTTCACTGAAGTCTGTTATGCATCATGAAAATGTAGTATTTGCAAAGTTCAGAGAGAATGCAACGAACTAAAAGTAGAACCCCCATTTATTTTTTGAGTTATTAGGTGTAAAGTGCAGGCAGTAGGAAATCAGAGCAGTGAGTAAGGTCATGATGATGGCTTATGGTGTAGGGCTCTTCCTCCACATATTCATGTAACAGTTTATATGCAAGCAATCAAAATCAGTGTAAATATACAAAGCACAACACTTGTTTTCTGATGTGAACCTAGGGGAATACTGCTGTCACGGATATGTAAGATTAGTCTTAATTAATTAGCATGGTTTCCTATTTTAGACTAATAAGCATATGAATCTTAAAAATCAATAGCTTTGACTGTACTTTACATACCTATTTTATTTACCTCAACAAGGTGCAATTCAGTTGGCCCCATACTGACTTGAGTGTTGATTAGGTCTGGAGCTGTATGGAGCTCAATGTCTGCAACAAAACATTTCCCATTTCATTGGAAGATACAGGGATAAAGAAAGATAAAGTGATCACACTGCATTATTTGTGGTGGAATCTGAAATAAATCCCAGTATCCTGATCTCACATTGCAAACTAATGCTGCTTGTGGCCTCCTGTATAAATTTTAGCATCAGGCATATTCCTAACTCTTTCAAACATTCAGCATAATATCCTGGCCTGTTACAGTGATGACTCTTTAAACCTTTCCTTCCTTTCAGAGGTGCTTCCTGGATGTTGGGAAGGGAGATTTAAGCATCAAAAAAATGTTTTTGCAGACATCATTGCTGCTCAATCATTTTAGCTCCTGACCTCACCCTAGTCAGTTGGAGCCTCAAGATAGCCTCTCTCTTGTAGAGCACTGGGTGCTTTCTGCTCCACTTGTTCATAGTGGCTTAGCACTAAAACATGCTTTACAAATTAAGAAGTGGCTGTGTTTGTGTGTGTGCACACATGCATTGCACCCACATATGTACACATACACTATGGCTGAACACAGTATGTATTGCTTGGAAACTCTGTTTGATAAGAGGCCTGAAGCCTGTCAAATATTTTACGTCATTTATTAGAAATAAATATATAGGAACAATAATCATAGAACCATCCCAGAATGATTGAGGTTGAAAGGAAACCTAAAGATCATCTAGTTCCAACTTCCTGCCATAGGCAGGGACACCTCCCATTACACCTGGTTGCTCGAGGTCTTGTTCAACCTGGACACTAGGGAGATGGTATCCATGACGTCCCTCGGCAACCAGTTCCAGTGTCACCCTTACTGTAAAGAATTTCTTTCCAACATCCAATCTAAATCTCCCCTCCTGAAGCTTCAATCCATTCTCCCTTGTCCTATCCTAACAAGCCCTTGTTAAAAAGTCTCTTCCCTTACCCTCATGGTAAAGAACTTGTTTCTAACATCCAATCTGAATCTGCTCTTCTTTAGTTTGAAGCCATTGCCCTCGTCCTGTCACTGCAGGCCTTTGCAAACAGTCTCTCTCCAGCCTTCTTGTAGCTCCCTTCAGGTACTGGAAGGCTGCTCTAAGGTCTCCCCAGACCCTTCTCCAGATTGAACAGCTGCAGCTCTTGCAGCCTGTCCCCAGAGCCGAGGTGCTCCTGCCCTCTGATCATCTTCTGTGTCTATACAGCTATGTACAAAAATAGATTTTAATGTTTAAAGATCTCTCTGGATGTGTAAATATGCATTTTCATATGTATGTGTGTGCCTAAATGCATGTGCATGCACTCTGTATACAGAATTGATGGCATACAGATCCAGAAGATACTTTAAGCTTTGAAATAATGTGACTAGGCACAGAAATAAAGTAGGTGTAAATTTCACTTGCAGAAGGAGGATTATATTGTTTTTTTTAAATAGCAAAGAATAAGGTCCCTTGAATGAATGCAGTTACACTGTGAATAAAGAAATTGTGCAGCTGAATGTAATTCCAAACCATGTAGTACACAAAATGCATGCCACAGAGGGAGATGGTTACACAGGAAGGGCTACAGCCTTTCTATCCTACCTATCAATTATCTATTTGTAGGCTTCAAAGTACTATTTTCTCTTTCCACCTCTCAGTGCTAGTCTCACACAATGGATAAGACATGAAAGTAAATGCTTTCTCTCCTTTGACCATGTCCTTTTCTTCAGCAGCCTCATACAGGGTAAAGGATAAAGAAAGACTTTATCAGAGCTGATATCAGGAGACTGAAAGCAAAAACTCCATTTTCATGTTAGGTTTTCTTCCTCAAGCTGTGTGGCAGCAACCTGGCATACAGTTATGGCAGAAGGCAAGGAAAGGACACATGTCTCCTTCCAGCATGCCGGTCTCTTTCTGGATAGGTGAGCTGCCCACGATTGATTGCAGAGAGCAGAAGTTCAAATGAGAGCCACATTACCAGCCTGTAGCACTAATGAGAACCCAAAGGCTACCTCCACTGGAAAGCTGCAATTATTGCTGCTGGATCAGGCCCCAAAAATGCTGCTGACACAATATACTTTAAATGACATATTTATATTCCAGGAAATGGCCCCTCTGGAGAATAACTTGCACTGACCTTCAGACCATAAACTCATGTCCTCTACTCCATTACTAGTTATGGGATCGATCCCCAGAAGGTTTTTTAATCTTACCGTTCATCTGTTATTTTACTCTTTCTCCTTCTGAGGGCTATGGGATAGGAGAGAGGAGTCTGAGAAGGGTCAAGGGGAGGCTGCTGTTAAATAACTCTGAATTTTAAGAAATTACCTTTGAAGGAAAAAAAAAAAACAGTGAAAAGAGAGAGCCTGGCTTTTTAGGTTCTAGCTCTAGTGATGGAAAACCTATAGGGGCCTCAGCCCTGGAAAAACACAGCCTAAGCTGGTGTAAATCAGCCTAGCTATGCTGAGTGCGGTGCTGCTTCTCTAGTGGAACTGGGTTTTCCTAAAGCCCAGAGTAGGTAAAGCCCTTCTTTGTCCAGTTACACTGGAGCTTTATGTGATCCATGCAAGAAGACAGGATGAGTAAGTTACTCACAGTCTGACTACAGCACATTGTTCTGTTCTGGGTTAGCACTGAACAACTTGCTATGCCCACAGTGCCATGCAGCTAGTACCCCAGGATCAAACTAGCTTCTCGAAGGGCAGGAGTGTACGTGTGGTGCTTGGGCACTTGGGCAATGAGAGAAATAAAAGGTAAAGCATTACACTAGTGCATTGTGGATATGTTTGTGGGGTCACAGCCTGACTATCTGCCAGTCTCCTTTCTTTTCTGCCCAACAACAATATTGCAGGACCTTATCCTGGTCAGTGCTTGTATGAAGTTTGTGCTTCCCTCTCAGCATAGACACTGAACTGATGTGCCTTAGGTATTTCCAGTTCTAGACCTAACTTTTCAAACCAGCTTTGGGAATTCTGCTGCATGATACACTGCATAGCTTAAGTAGTGTTTTTAATACCAAGATATACATCAAGATACCATCTCCTTGCTCCTTTATTTTGGACATCAGCAAAGAACCCTTTGGGGGCTTTTGGAAACCTGCACTTGGAAATGCTGCAGGAAATCAATGGAACTGCCTGTCTGCCTCTATGGACAGGCCTTACACAGTGTGTGCTACTGAAATATAAATAAGGTTCTCTCCTTGTGGACTCGGTTGTATGATCTACTGATGTAAAAGAGGCTTTAAGAATGCCTTTGTTGTGTATGTTGTTTAAAAATTAAGAAAGGTAGGTGACTTATATTTAAAGGCTGTCTTGGAAAGCAAAGTTCAGCCAATAGTCAATGTGTGTTTATTCTGGACCTACTATCAGAGAAGAGACAGACTAGAATAAGGGGACTTAATTGGGTATGAATACAAATATATGTGTAGGTAGGCACCTGTGCACACAAACTATAGGTAGTATCTGTATAACTAAACTACAACTTGTAAATTCGGTCTGTGCAACTCCCATTAAGTCCAGCAGAATGAATGGTGTAGCAATACAATTACTGTTAGGGCTTTCCCATCACTTCTTTCATGCCTGCTTACTTAAAGCCCTGAGGGAAATGAAATCTTTACTGATTTTCTGTATGACTACAGAGCAGTTCACTTGATTCTATCAACTTTTTTTTTGGTAGAGGGCATTACTTGAGCTTCTCGACAAAGTGTAGGAGAGTGAAGAGGAAGATTCATCTGGGCCAAGACACAATGCTTGAACAAAAAAGGGAAGACACATATGAGCTAAGTAGTATTGCTTTAAAGAAGATAAAAATTTGCTTCCCTTACCACCCAGAAAGAAACACAAAAAGTTATCAACTGAAGAAGAAACAATTCTTAAAATACTTAAATAGAAGTTTAAAAGAAAATTAAATGACTGCAAAAAGAACTTTCTCCTAAAATATTACTATTGAAAGATTCTTACAGTTCTGACTGGGTGTGAGGGTGTTTTTGCAGTACCAGTTGCTAAGCTTTATCAAATACAAAAGCAGACTATTCTTGACTTCAGAAGTGAAATCAAACCTCTAAATTCTTGTCCAATTTCCAGTGTAGTCTTTAGCAGTGGGAGCTGCACTCAACTCACAGTACATAATCTACACAGAACAGGTCAACTTGGAAATGTATTTATAGGGTCCTTGTTTTCTGTTAGTGTTCTCTTAAATGCCAGGTAACGCTCTGGAAACGAACTTCACTGTTCCACTGAAAACTCTAAGCAATGTTTTATTTCTCATCTTTCAGTTATAATGAGTGTGCTGCTTGCTGCTAATAGAGCTGAGGAAACAATCTATGGACATTTGATTCAATTACTTCAGCTTTTTTTCCTTCTTATGGTAATTACCTATGAGCGGACAATGATTGGTACCGTTTGTTTGTTCCTTCCAACTGCACAAGCAACTTGTAGCCTGTATTATTGCAAACTGACTGCTTTCAAGCATTCCTTTGCTTTCAAGCATTCCTTTGGGAATCAGGGTTTGGTTGCCTAAAGCCAAGAGCTTGTTTCTTTTCCATGACTGGATGATCTGCTTTGTCGCAAAACACGTTTTGTTTAAAAAATTCATAGCTTCCTCCTGCAACAGGACCAGTGATCTGCAACTACACCATGATGATGGGAACCTATGTATTAAATACAGTAACTGTCATGGAAAAAAGAAACCCTGCTAAATCCAGCTGTTCCAAAGCTGACATTCCATTCCCCACACAGGCATTTATTTCATTTTGCTGTTGGCATTAGCCATTAGAAGTGTTTCTTTCATTCAGGTTTCTATCAAGGCAATTTCAATTATCATTAGGGACTGCAAATTAACTCATAAGATGACCTTTAGCATTTAGCATTGTTTCTTTACTGGACTGCAACGTTTCTTTTTAGCTCCTAGATCCACTTTATGTGGAACATGCAACTACTACGTTTGCATCAAAGCAAATACATTTCTGCGAGTCTTTTCAGGGCTAGTATCACAGCAAATCTCTTCCCAGCTTTCTACTCTCCTAAAATAACTTGGGTTTTGTTGGGTTTTGGGGTTTTTTTTTAATATATAAATAATAATTTTGCAGGGCTTTTTGTGAAATTCCATCCTGAACTATTCGATGCAAAATTATTACAAAAATATTAATCTGTTTTAATGTAACTTTTGGCTTGAGTCACACTAAAGAGAAAATTGAAATAAAACTGAAGACAATCTGGCAAATACAGATCCTCAGGAGAGCCTCCTACGCAGTCAGACTTGATCACTGTATCAGTTGCAACAGCCATGATCACTCCTACATTGCACCATTTGAAACAGGTTGTGGATGTTTTCTGATAATAGAGTGTATTACGCCATCCAGATGTTTGATCTACTCTAATAGAAAAACACAACAGTGATCAAACCACAGACTTCAATCTTTTCTGAGATTTTTCTTAGTCAGCTCTGGTTGTTGGCTGAAGAAACATTTAAATTCACCTCGGTTTCTTTTGTTCCCTGTTACTGTTCTGGACTCCCAACACAAGGAGGACATTAAACTGTTGAAGCGATTCCAGAGGAAAGGCACGAAAATGCTCAGAGGGCTGAAACAGCCCTGCTAGGAGGACAGGCTGCGACAATTTGGGCTCTTCAGCCTGGAGAAGAGAAAGCTTTGGGGAGACCTTACAGTGGCCTTCCAGTATCTGAAGTGGGCCTACAGGAAGGCTGGGGAGGGACTATTGACAAGGTCATCTAATGACAGGATGAGGAGTAATGGGTTTAAACTGGCAGAGGGGAGATTTAAACTAGATGTTAAGAAGTTCTTTACAGTGAGGGTGGTGAAACACTGGAATAGGTTGCCCAGGGAGGTTGTGGCTGCTCCGTCCCTGGAGGTGTTCAAGGCTAGGTTAGATGAGGCCTTGAGCGACCTGTTCTAGTGGGAGGTGTCCCTGCCTATGGCAGGGGGTTGGAACTGAATGATCTTGGAGGTCCCTTCCAACCTAAATCATTTTATGATTCTATGAGTTCGTTAGCCTGGTACCTAGCATTGAGGCTTGTGTTGTACTTCACAATATATTAAAAGGTCTGTCCTCTGAATTCTCAAATGGTAGGACATGGAGGGAGTTTCTGAGGAGTGGTTTGTGAGGCTTTGATTTGTCTCTGCACTGGATACTCTGTAGTGTACATAACAGAGGCAAATCTAAAAAGCTGCAGGAGATCATAAAATGTATGAACAAAATATGACAACCATGGTAACTCAAAATTCTTTAACTGAAGCCTGTGAACTAAGTAACACCACTTGAAATTATCTCTCTTGCCCTATAATGTAAGTAAATTTTCATAAAGTAAGGATCTTACAACTCCTTTCATCACTTGCCATGATGTTTCCTATTTAACATGTGAGAAATTAAACTTAAGCCCAGCTCTGGTTTCCGTTTCTAGGCCGCACCTCTCTTGCAGCACAACAGTGAGTACCTTCAGACTTTTGTTCTTCCCACATGTAAGAGTGAAGTTTTCTTTTACTTTTCCTGTTAAGATGTTTGTAGACACATGAATGAAAGGAATTATTCATAAGCAAATTACTTTTACCTACTATTTGACATCAGTCTGGACATTTGACCTATAGCATACCTCCAGAGGTTGAACAGAGTGTCCTAATTAATTTAACTACTTTAAAGGGATTAGGCTAGACCTTGATATTAAATATTTGCTGTCATGTCTTGAGGCAGAAAGCATGGATTTGAAGTTTTATGACACAGGAATTTGAATGTTCAATTCTCCATAACAACAGGAAGTGATTCACAGCATCTGGGGTCATCTAAATAAAAGCAGAAGAATAACATGAAGTTCACTCTAAAGAGTTCATTGTGGTTTTAAAAGCCGAGCCAAATTACCCCTCCCCAGAAAGGTGGCATCTTACTCATATATCAAGCACCAGCACCAGTCCAGTCTGAATATCCTTTAACTGATGGGTGCTAATGAAAAAGAATGAGAGGTTAATGTTGAGCTCTGCAGCTCTGTCATTGAAGGATACAGATATGAACAACAGTAGCATTTATGAGGCAACTTTTCAGTTTTGTCTCACTAGAGATTAGATGAAAACTTGTCAATGTCTTGGATTTCATTGTCTCTGTTACTGTAGCTTTCAGTAGCCAGATAGTCAGGAAAATCTAAAACTGCATGCACACTTTTTACAGGTTAGTGACATACAGAAAAATATATCCTTAGACATTATCTTTGAAGTGCTCAGTGACACAAGACCAAAATGTCCCCTTATTGCCATGCTAATTCTTCCCAGGGGGGCTTAGATTTTCTTTCCAGATGCTGAAAACTGAACTGGGTTATTGTGGTGAAGAACTGATTTTCCAGGATTGTTATGTGGGTTTTAACTCTGACAAGCTCCAGCTTGTTGGAAATATTGAGAGTCTGCTGAAACACTATGACAAATCAAACGAGCCTGGGTTGCAAGGTTCTAAGTTACACATCTAAGAAGCCATTATCTCTCTAGAAATATATAAACAAGAAAGTCCAAGAAACAACTTACACATATCTCAGGAACTGCAACTTGGCTAAGCTGTGTATGGCAATATCTCACGATTGGTCTTTTCATAGAATCATAGAATTGTCTTGGTTGGAAAACCTCTAAAATCATCGAGTCCAAACATTGACCTAACACCACCATGGCCATTAAACCACATTCCTAAGTGCTATGCCGACATGTTGCTTGAACACCTCCAGGGATGGTGACTCCACCACTTTTTCTGGGCAAACTGTCCCACTGCCTGACCACTCTTTCTGTGGAAACTTTTTCCTAATATCCAAACTAAATCTCCCCTGGCACAATTTTAGGCCGTTTCCTCTCATCGTATGACCTGATATTAGAAAGAAGAGATCAACACCCATCTCATTACAACTTGTCTTCAGGTAGTTACAGAGAGCAATGAGATCTCCCCTCAGCCTCCTCTTCTATAGACTAAACAATCCCAGTTCCCTCAACAATTCCATGTAAGACCTGTTCCCAGACCCTTCACCAGCTTTCCTGCCCTTCTCTGGACATGCTCCAGCAACTCAATGTCCTCCTCATAATGAGGGACACAAAACTGAACACAGTATTCGAGGTGCAGCCATACCAATGCTGAGTACAGAAGTACAATCACTACCCTACTCCTGCTGGCCACACTATTCATGATCCAGGCCAGGATGCTGCTGGCCTTGATCACTTGAGTACACTACTGGCTCGTGTTCATCCAGCTGTCAACCAACTTGTCCTTTTTTCTTTTCCTGCAGGCAACTTTCCAACCACTTTGCCTCAAGCCTGTGGTATTGCATGGGGTTGGTATGACTCAAGTACAAGACCTCGACAATTAACACCAAATCGAATGTCCCTCTTGATTATGTTCATGTATTCTCTATCCTAAGACAAGCACAGAGAAAATTTTCAAGAGCTGACAGTCTATAATGTCTCTACTATTCAGAGCCCTTTGCTGCAGGAAGAGAAGAGCTGACGATGTAAGAAACAGATTGGGTTTATTTTTCAGCCACAAGTGTAAAAATGTTTTATTATGAAATGCTGCAATTCCTCATGCGAGTTATACTTCAAGATTATTGCTGATTTCAAGAGGTCAAATACTCAGGTAGATTAGACCATTCATGATGCCCTTGTGATAATTGCAAAAGATGCCCTTCCTCTCCAAGGAATAAAAGAAATAGAGTTTCAGAATGGGAAGTGATGCACAACTAAGGAATGCTCTACAAGGAAAGCGTTCAGCTGATTTTCTTTATACCTTGCCAAGACAGGCAAAGCACAACTCCTGTGAAGTTCTACACCTCTTCAACAGTTTTGATACAGAGTAAGTAATGTTGAGAAAGTTCAAGGTTGTGGAAGGGCTGCCTTTGAAAAAGTATGACTTGCTTTTATAAGAAATACTTAGCAAAAGATGTATCAACCAGGTATTGTCAATGGGTATAGTGCAGACACAAGAAAAACATGATTCTGTTCTTTCTCACCTGAGGGAGTTGTTTTATTTCATTTTAACTCAAGACTGACAGCTGAGTATAGCCTGAAATCAGGGACCATCATCTGAAGTCTAGTCAAGCCTATAGAAAGAGCTGTACAGAGCCCAGTCATGCTCACACTGAAGGTGGGTAGCAAAGCTCCCTGTGTTATAGATTTCTTGTCAAATTATTTAACTACAAAACAAATGTGGTGCAAGGAGAAAAGAGAACTCTTAAAAGAAAAAAAAAAGACAGGTGTTTTTTAAAACTGAATGGGGCAGCATTGCACTGTCAGTTAAAAGACACTAAACAGCAAAAGACTCTAACCTCCTGCACACTTAATTTTTCAGTTTTAGGTGATTGCAAGTGCGGTGAAGTAACAAAGCAAGTCAATAATTAATTGTTTTCCTATGGACAAAACAAGTGAGGATTTTTTAGAAGAAATTTTATTGATCTATATATTGATCCTTGATATAGCAAAACAACTTACTCTTTTCTTGCCACCAAGCTGTAGGTAAAATGTTAAAGCACAACACCTTGTTTATAAACTAGTAAATCTTAATGTATAGGAGTAGTAACATAGCCCTGACTCTACTGGGGCACTGTGGCTGGAAAGCTGCCTAGCTGAAATGGGCTTGTAACAGAGAAGCAACTGAATATGAGCAGTGTGCCCAGGTGGCAAAGAAAGCCAATGGCAAACCTGGCTTGGATTAGAAATGCTGTGTCCAGCAGGAGTAGGGAGGTGATTGTCCCTTTGGCTCCAGTGAGGCCACACCTTGAGTATTGTGTTCAATTTTGAGCACCTCAATACAAGAGATACGTGGAAGTGCTGCAGCAAATGCAGAGTAGGGCAAGGAAGCTGAGGAAGGGCCTGGAGAATAATCTTATAAGGAGTGACTGAAGGAGCTGGGGCCATGGAGTTTGAAAAGGAGGAGGCTGAGGGGAGACCTCATTGCTGTCTACAGCTAACTGAAAGGACACTGTGGAGAGGTTGGTGCTGATCTCTTCTCACAGGTAAATTGTGATAGAACAAGAGGGAATGGCTTCAAGCTGCAACTGGGTTGGTTTAGACTAGATATTAGGAAAAAAAATTGCCATCAGGAGTGGCCAGGCATTGGAATGGGCTGCCCAGGGAAGTGGTGGAGTCACCAACCCTAATGTGTCATTTGGATGTGGTGCTTGGGGATATGGTTTAGGGTGAACTTTGCAGAGTAGGAATATCAGTTGGCTTTGGTGATCCTGAGGGTCTTTTCCAGCCTGAATGTTTCTGTGATTCTGTTTAAATGTGGCTAAAATCCTCGCAGGCCAAAGCTGCAGTATGCTGTGGATGTCCACAGTCCTGCTTATATGTGCAGCCAATTCCCTCACGAGATACATTTTCTTCACATTATTATTATACACGTTCTGCTGCTGTTGCTTCTCTTAGCAGCATGGCTTGTGGTACAGTCACACTGGGGAATCTGGGATGAAAACTAACGCTTTACTTGAACAACCAGATGGGGCCTCACTCAGTAATGCATTTGAAGGCTTACTGAGCATGTCTCACTTTCTCTCTGAGCTGGCCGCTAAGGACAAACTCAGACAACTTTCCTGATCTTCTATTTGGAATGTTTTTTCTGATTCTATATAGATTTTAATGGAAAAAGGACCCAGTTATTGCAGCCTCTCTACACATCTTCTCACACCCTGCATGTGATTAGGATTCCCCTTGTGTTCTTCTACTGCATGCAAAAAAAAACCCAACCTTGATTTGTTTCCACATACTGGGGGTGGAACTGCTGTTGTATTAACTTAGATGCTTAAAGGCTGTCTAAGGGATGGTCATGCCTAGTGGGCAAGAGTTAGGGCAGACCCAGGGCAGGAAAATGACGTGTGAAGCCTCTACAGTAGCTTGAAAAGGTTGAGCTCTGCTTGCTTGTCAGTTTTATCAGCACTCCTGACAACAGTAACAACAATGGCTACCAAAGACATAATTACAGAACACCATCTCCATTGAAAGAATGCAAGCATAACCTCTTCACCCAGGGGGTGCCCCCATAGCCTCCAGTGGACCTGACTTGGCAGGATAACAAGCAGAAAAAGTTCAAATCTTTGGCAAGGCTCACACCTCTAACATAGGCATGGTCCTCCAGACCATACCCTACTCAATCAAATACTGCAGGGTATCCAGAGACATTTCTGCATCCAAAATAGCCCAGACACAATATGCCTTCTAGTCTTAGACCATAAGTGGAGACAGAGCGTGAGGTTTTGACTGGAAGGGATATGGTCGAACAGGTTTAACAGGGAGACATGAGCAACAATGTGCATCTAGAGAGCATGTGGAAGGTACAATGAAATGCCACTAGCCTAACCTGGATCACTGTTTTATTCAGGTCCAGGTAATGGCAGGCAAATGTAGAAGGAAGCACTGAATAGGTGTTAACTGAGAGCCAAGCATAGTCCTCAACCATCAAGTCCTGTGCTGGTTTCCAGTGTCTATCTCAACAGACTTTGTCATCAGCCACTGTTTTTTCTATGTGCTCTTGATTAAACAAATGTAGATATTGCAACCACTCAAAGGAAACCTCAGGATAAAACACCTAGACAACTGATGGAGTAGATGAGTGGGCACGGAAGAAAACCATATTGCTCTGGGGAAGAGTGGGCACTACTATTATAAGCAAATTCTGATGATGACTATGAAGACATCCTGTCACTCTGGTGGCAAATAAAGCAGGACGTACTGCTACATGAGCTATTTTACCTGCTTCATCTCACTGCTCAGATGCAGATGATAGAGCATGGGAAGAGAGCACTACACCTTCAGCAGGTCCATGAACCACCTGCAGAGGTAGGCAGTGAACTGGGCCACTTGATACGTCACCACCGCTAAACCACAGCAGTGAAATACTTAGTACAAAGACAAATGTGCAGTCTGAGGGGCTATGAGCAGTTTCTTTAGTGGAATGAAAAATAGCTGTCTTCCAAAACAAGCCCACCACAAGTACTGCCCCTGGAACTTAGGTAAATGCACAGTAAGAACTCAAATAATTTTCTCTTCAACCAAGCTGGCAAGGCCCGTCCATGACAAGAGGAAAGGATATGAGTGCTCAACAGGCAGCAGTGGCTCAAAGAGGCCGAGTTCTTCCTACTTGCCAGTTTTCTTTGCTTTCCTGACAACAGCAACAACATCTACCAAAGACAATACCCACAGTACATCATCTCCTTTGAAGGGATAAACATACCTCTGACAGCAGATCAACTAAGATACATCTCTAAGACATGGGTTGAACCACCTTCAGAAATTAATCACAGCAAGGCTATGTCCATCTAAACACAAGCAATAGGCAAAAGGAAAGCTTCCTAATTTTCTAGGAAGATATGGTGTTTAGGTAAATTCAGCATTCTGAATGAAGCACAAAAAACTTTTCTTGGAGCTTTTTATCAGCAAATTCAGTACTCAAAATCTGTGCTGCTTTTACTAGATACACTTCTAAGTGAGATCTTTGGGTAGTAAAAGCTGTATAACTCCACTAAAATCTATGAAATTGCAGTGCTTTACATGAACCAAGAGTTTGATAACTGTAAGCTATAAAATAAATTTAAGTTCTCTATCAGAATTGGCTTCACTTTTAGATTCCAGTTTCTGCAGTGAAATTAGATCCTATTATGAATTCACGGTTGGCTCACTGCATGTATTTTACATTACTCACTTAAACTTGCTGTTGAAATTAATAAGTCTTTTGGAAAGCTCATTTGATGGTAAATCTGTGACCAGTTTTCACCCATATCCAGAAGCCAATGCTAAAAAAAGCCACAATGCACTTCTTTTTTCTATGACAAACCAATTCTTTTGTATCCTTGTATACTCTCCAAAGTCTCATGGTAACCTTGAATGGAATGGAAAACACACAAGTATATTCATAAACAGGAAGCTGATAATCCCATTTCTAACACAACTGACCTTTGGGATTTAAGAGGAAGAAAATCTGCTTTCTGGGTTTTTTGAGTTGGTTGCTTCTTGCTTGCTTTTTTTTTTCCTTCAAAAACTCCTGAGCTGATCTAAAGTCTATTGAAGTAAAAGGAAAGACTCCCACTGATTACAGTAGGATTTGGGCCATTCTTCAAAGTCTTAAGCTGTCTTCTTGAAAAAGAGGAAAGATTAGTGCTGTCAACAAGCTAGAGGGATGGGATGTCGTCCAGAAGGACCTGGACAAGCTGGAGAGGTGGGCCCAGGTGAACCTTATGATGTTCAACAAGACCAAGTACAGGGTCCTGCACTTGGGCTGGAACACTCCTCATTATCAATACAGGCTGGAGGATGAGGTGATAGAAAGCACCTCTGTGGAAAAGGAGTTGGGAGTTGTGGTAGATTTGAAGCTGGACATGAGCAGAAACTGCGTTTGCAGCCCAGAAGGCAAATCATATCCTGGACCGCATCAAAAGAAGCATGGCCAGCAGGTCCAGAGAGGTGATTCTGCACTCTGGTGAGTCCTCACCTGGAGCATTGCATCCAGCTCTGGAGCCCTGAACACAAGAAGGACGTGGACCTGCTGGAGCAGGTGGGTTGGAACATCTCTCCTACAAGGACAGGCTGAGTGAGCTGGGGTTGTTCTGCCTTGAGAAGAGTCTAGAAAAACCTATTTCTGGGGAAACCTGATATCAGCCTTCCAGTACCTGAAGGAGGCCTGTAGGAAAGCTGGAATGGTACCGCTTCCAAAGGCCTGTAGTGATAGGACAAGTGGCAATGGTTTGAAATTAGAGAACAGTAGATTTAGGTTGAATGTCAGGAACAAGTTCTTTATTATGAGGGTAGTGGAACACTGGAACAGGTTGCCCAGGGAGAAAGTTGAGACTCCATCCTTGGAGATATTCTAGAGGAGGATGTCTCTGAGGACTGCAGAGGAGTTGGAAGATGACATTTGGAGGTCCCTTCTGACCCAAACCATTCTGTGACTCTACGATTACATGCAAGTAAATGAGCTATATCAGTTGGGGGTTTTGGTTAAAAAAGGGCAAGAAATGTTTGCAAAATGCATCAGTTAATATATCGGGGTTGACAGTTCTGTACATTGTAAAAGCTCTACAGCTACACAGTCACAGACAAGTACATAATTCTGGCAATATCTTCTGTATAGGGCGAGGTGGAAACACATCAAATTGTTTCACTGAACAGATAGTCCTATTCATTCCATTCCTTGTGCCTTTATAGATTGTAGTCACTGTGATCACTAAGAAATGCTTTTTTTCTCATATTTTGTTGATTGACAATGCATTAAGATCCTCAGGAGATGACCTTCTAAACAATGTGATTTCTCCTCTTGCTCTAATCTATCCAAAAGAGAAGTGGGACAGGCAAGTCTTTTTGTTATTGTAACCTGCATCTTTTCCTGCCTGTATCCTTCTACTACTGGAATCTATTATTGAGTGAGGACCTTCATCTACCAAAGAAGCTGTGATTTTAAGGCATTTAAATATATAATGATTGGTAGAGTGGAAATGCTTTGGTACTAAAAGAAACAAAGAATGCACGTTCCCTTTGTTGTAGGGCTTCATTTCCAAGTAATCACAATCATAAAATGGTTCAGCCTTCCACTGGTGTTACCAGACCTGCCAGATCTGTCTGGGCTTAGCTCCAATAGCAAATGTGGTCATTTTTTCCTGACACTCCAGATCATGCTGAAGTTTCTTCCTCAGCTAAAGCTTCTGTATGGTGTTTCTTTTAGCATTTTGAAACTTCCTATCATAGAATGGTCTAGAACCCATGAATCCTTTCATGGTCATTAGAGGTTAGCTGCATCATTCTAGGAAGGTAAAAGATGTTCTGAGAGTAAATGGTAGGTTAGTTACAATAGCCAACTCAAGAAGATAGGTGTTTCCTCAAGTTACAAAGCCCTGGAAGGTCAGACATATTCCTAACTATTGTAAAAGCTTGGGAAACATTATATCACCATTTACAAAAGGTTTAAAACATCCTTTAAGTAGTGAATAAACAGTCTCCAGTTAACACCTTTTTTTGGAGAAGTTGTCTCCAAGAAGCCCTATATCACAGAATCACAGAATGTTAAGAGGTTGGAAGGGACCTCTGGAGATCATCATGTCCAATACCCCTGCCAAGAGCAGCATCACCTAGGGTAGTCCACACAGGAATGCGTTCAGGTGGCTTTTGAAAGTCTCCACAGAAGGAGACTCCACAACCTCTCTAGGCAGCCTGTTCCAGGGCTCTGTCACCCTCATGCGGTGAAATCTTCTATATTCAAGTTTGTAGTCACCGCTCCTTGCCTTATTGCTGAGGACCATCAAAAAGAGATTGGCCCCTTCCACTTGACACCCACCCCTCAGATATTTATAGATGTTGATGAAATGTCCTCTCAGTCTTCTCCAGACTAAACAGCCCCAGGTCTCTCAGTCCCTCTCCACAGGGCAGATACTTAAGTCCCCCAGTCAGTCCTTGTGGCTCTCTGCTGGACTCTCTCCCTGTCTCTCTTGAATTACGGAGCCCAAAACTGGACACAGTATTGCAGGTGTGGTCTCAACCAGGGCATCATTCTTTTTGTGAAAGCTGTGAAAAATATTACATGTGATGGGCATGAACTTAATGATAAGGTCTGCTTCAGTCTGTGACAAAGGTGTTGAGCATTTTCTCTGACACAGTTCTTGCTTTCAAGAGGATTTTAAAATGTGGTTTCTCCAAGGGAATCAGAAAGTCTTTAGCACTCATGTCCTCTCAAATTTAAAACACATAGGTAAAGCCTATAAGAACCTCTGAAAATTCTCATTCTTCATTTTTAATACAGATTTGTTTTCAATAAGTGTAAGTTTAGACTTGTTTTTATTCTTTACTGAGTTTAATTTCAAATCTCCCTAGAGAGCTTAAAGAACTAACAGAAGGTATAACAATCAGTATGAAAAAAATTAAGTGAACCATTAAATTTTGACATGTAGGACAGTCCAAGCCTAAAACTGGAATCTTGAATTATTCATACTGTTTAGCAGAAGAATAATAGGGACAACTGGAATAATTTGACAACTATCATGTGAGTCTGCAGCCACTCTTAAGCACAGCAAGAAGTGTTTGGCTCTCCACAGAAGGAATTATTTTCTCCAGATTTAGAGACAGCCTGAACAGAACTGAGAAGAAATAGGTCTGAAATTACCTAATTCTCAATAATTTACATTTTAGACAAAAATCAACCTACATAAGAAATTAAATAGCTATGAATTTTCTCTCATCCTAGGTCCACTCAAAGCAATCAGTGCTAGTCTCCCTGATTTATGGTATGGGACAGATGTACAGATGAAGTTCAGTATGAAACAAAGGAGAATAACATTGAAAGAAGTGGAGATGTCTGCTCCATCCACCCACTGCATTAACAAAGCAAAGCACTACTCAAAGTTTGTATTGTGAATGAACTTCATTTGTATGTTTTATGTCAGTGATGTTATTCAGCTGGACACAGATTTACACTAAATTTAAACAAAGTCTTTTCCTTTCCAAAATCAGCTATTTCATCAGCCTGCTTTCTTCTATCCAATCACTCTTAATTTTCTTAATACCTTTTTTTTTTCTGTTCTATGTTTATATATGGTTCTTTTTTATTTCTTTCCACCTTTATCTCTGCAAACTTTTGACTTCAAGACATTTTAATCTGTAACTTTGCTATATACAAACCCATTGAACATTTCCTAAACTGGAAATGTTGCCTTTAAAGGAGAATAAACTAAAATCTCAGTATATTGAATGTCACAGAACACGGACATATTAAATAAACTTAGAATTTAGACTTTTCTTCCTTCTATACTTTTAACATATTGCAAGAAGTTTACATCCTCAAAGTTCTTTATTAAATAATGTTATACAAATTAATTAAAAGCTGTAGAATTAAACTTACGACAGGAAATCCAAATGTGAGATTGTAGGTCTATCTCTCTTAATGTCCACCTCTTTTATAGCTCTTAAGGAGCTATAAAAAGAAGCTTTCAGGACTAATGCTATCTTCCTTCACAGGAAAGCAGAGCTTTCCTTCATTTATCTAGAGACTGAAATGCCTTAAATTTTGCAGATTTAGCAACATCATGAGGGTCTACAACTACCTGAAGGGAGGTTGCAGCCAGGCGGGAGTTGGATTCTTCTCCCAGGCAAGCAGTGAGAGAACGTGAGGACACAGCCTCAGGTTGTGCCAGGGCAGGTTTAGGCTGGATGTTAGGAAGAAGTTCTTCAAAGAAAGAGTGACTGGCATTGGAATGGGCTGCCCAGGGAGGTGGTGGAGTCACCATTCCTGGAGGTCTTTAAAAGGAGACTGAATGAGGCACTTGGTGCCATGGTTTAATTAATTAGAAGGTGCTGGGTGATAGGTTGGACTCAATGATCTCAAAGGTCTTTTTCAACCTGGTTAATTCTGTGGTTGTGTGGTTCGCTACTATTCGATTTCTTCATCTCACCCAACTACTAACAGCCATGGAACGTACTGTGCCTGCCTTTTTTTTTTCTTTACGTTGAAACCTTTCCATTCACACAGTTGGAATTCCTCTATAAAGTGTGGAAACAATGCAAACAGCCTCTCGTGTTCTTTCTTTCTCAGTGATTACTGGAGAGATTTAGACTTTAAACTAGTGAAGCTGGAGAGTCTGCTTAGGAGGTTGAGCTGGAGTCATTACAGAGAATCTTCCTCTTGCTGGATGAGAATTTCATCAGGTTGTTATTGGGTTTCATGTGTTTCAATTTCCTTAGAAGAAATTCCTAGAGCTTTAATTTTACTTCAACTATAAAAGATACAACAAGGTTGGTTTGTTTGCATTTTGTTAGTGATAGTTTTTTCCCTTGATTTTCTTGTAATAATAGTGGGAATTTGTGCTTTGTTATCTCCTTCGCTATAGGTATTCATAAAGCTTTGTTGCTCTTCAGCATGGTTTATGACAGTGAAGCTAACGGCATGTATTTAACAGAGCAGAGGCATGATTGCTCTGTAGCTCATAAGAACGTGGAGAAAAGAGAAGGATGCAAAACACTACTTTTTCCCAATTGGTAGCATTTGGCAGAATTTATGTCTTACTTAGGCTGCCATAACAAAATACTACACAAAATAAAAAGCACTAACAAACCAAGTCCTACACCTCCAGATGGATTATGGAGATGAGTTCTGTAAAACACAGACATTTTCGCCCTCCTCACTCCTCTTCTTTCTCTCTCTATTCAGCCTGGAGAAGCGAAGGCTTCAAGGAGACCTTGTAGTGGCCTTCCAGTATCTGAAGGGGGCCTACAAGAAGGCTGGAGGGGGACTATAGGCAAGGTCTTGTAATGACAGGATGAGGAGTAATGGGCTTAAACTGGCAGAGGGGAGATTTGAACTAGATGTTAGGAAGAAGTTCTTTACAGTGAGGGTGGTGAAACACTGGAACAGGTTGCCCAGGGAGGTTTTGGCTACTCCCTCCCTGGAGGTGTTCAAGGCCAGGTTGGATAAAGCTCTGAGTGACCTGTTCTAGTAGGAGGTATCCCTGCCTATGGTGGGGAATTGGAACTAGATGATCTTTGAGATCTCTTCCAACCCAAACCACTCTATGATCCATTCTGTGATTGATTCTATGATTCATACACATGCACAGAGTTAAGTCCTCTTAAAAACTGCTATGTTTTAACTTAACCTACCAGTATTTACCCTCAGTGGATTCCCCAGATACTGTACACCTTAGATACTTCTCATATTGGTATAAAACATACATATCTGAAATAGAATTTTAAGTAAGGACTAAATTTTTAATGATGAAGCACTTGGACCATTTGTACTACAATAAGGACAAATTTTGGATGTGCTAGAGGATAAAGTAGGATAGTGCCATGTGAGAAAGCCCTCCTCCTGTTTTGACCTGAAACTTTCTTGATGATTTACATCAGTTCAAAGCATGCTGATTGTCTGAAGTTGCTGGTTCTCACTAGTAAGCAAATAAAGGTTTAAAGAGAAGTCAGTATTCATCTTTACTTTGAAGGAGGGTGAGAGGAGACCTCATTGCTTCTACAGCTACCTGAAAGGACATTGTGGAGAGGCTGCTGCTGGTCTCTTCTAACAGGTAATTAGTAATAGAACAAGAGGGAATGGCCTCAAGCTGCGACTGAGTAGGTTTAAAGTGGGTATCAGGAAACATTTTTTCCCAGCAAGAGTGGTCAGGCATTGGAATGGGCTGCCCAGGGAGGTGGTGGAGTCACCAACCCTGGATGTGTTTAAGGGTCATTTGGATGTCGTGCTTGAGGATATGGTTTAAGGGTGAACTTTGTAGAACAGGGATAACAGTTGCACTTGGTGATCCTGAGGGTCTTTTCCAACCAGAATGTTTCTGTACTTCTGTGATTCTTCAAGCCTAGCTCCCACAGACAGTTTGTGAGTCAAGTTAAACCTTTGCTGGCAAGTCATTTGCCTATTTTGAATCAACAGATATCAATAATAATTGAATATCTTTCTGTAATGTCCTTCAGAATAAATGAGAAGGTTGCTAGTTCTTTTATTTATGGCTGAGCCTACTAAATTGAGAAGTGAGAAAAGGAGTTTAAAAAGGTGCCATTTTAAGGAATCAGCCCTCAAGGGAAGCTGTATAATGCCTCTGGTAGAGCTCCCTGTTGGCCTCAGTTCTAGAAACTAGAGAGAGAAATCCTGGCTCCCCAAATTTATTGGCAACATTTGTACCGACTTCCTCTGGAGGAAAGTGTGGTCTTTCTTTCCTTCCATCTTTATATACTCAAGTTATGGGTTTAAGGAAAAGTATGCATGTATCCAGATTTATATCTGGATAAACAACTAAAGAATTTTGTATCTGGATAAATAAAGAGATACATTTATATTTCTTACTTATCGAGATTCCAGTCAGGATTATTCCCTTGAAGTTTTGTGCCAATAGCAGTCTTGTGAGAGAAAAAAAAAAAAAAAGCCCACTTGTGTTTTCATATTTACCAAGCAAATCCTCCTGTGCCATGTCCTTGTGTATACTGTGAAGTCAGGCATTTGTCTTTTCCACAGGACACTTGCCTTGCTGGTGGCTAAGGACATTACAAAGCACAAGGCATTTCAAGCTGTGCTATTTCTGCTTCCCTCTGGGAGCCATTTCTCTGCAGATAATCTGCTTTTTATACCTCACATGATATTCTAGCAAAGTTTACATGTATCACAATACTCAGAACATTACCCTTAAGTAGAGAGAAGATGCATTTCTGTGGAGAAGCTCATTTAAGCACCCCTATTGTAAACAAAATACTAAAAAAAAATCCTTCCTCTGGAAGGAAAAAAAATAGACTGCAAACCTACTAAAAAAATAAAAAGGCATGATAGTAATGATGAGATGTGGAGGTTATTAACCTCAAGAGTGCTTTATAAAACAGGCAAACATTTTAGTAATTTTAATAGCTGGATTAATTTTTGAGTAGGTCAAAATTAGGGCCTCTGTTAATGGGCTTCAGAGAAAATGTTTTGAAGATCTTATTGCAAGGGTTGTAAATAAAAATGTTACTGTCACGCTTCAGGCCTGTCATATGGGCTTCAGAATTTACCCCAAAGTAAAAAGCGTCGAGAAGTCCTGTTCTGCAATGGAAATGCAGCGCTTTTAGCACTTGCAGGCCTGAAATTATGCACCTATATCTTCATCATGAAAGAAGTGAGAAAATGCACATGTCTTCATGGGCCAGCACTGTGCCCCTGTGGCCAAGAGAGCCAATGGCATCCTGGGGTTGTGGAGTCTCCTTCTCTGGAGACTTTCAAAAGCCACCTGGATGCATGCCTGTGCAGACTACCCTAGGGCATCCTGCTTTGGCAGGAAGGTTGGTCTCGATGATCTCTGGAGGTCTCTTCCAACCTCTAAGGTTCTGTGATTCTATGTTTATAATTAGAATCTAGCATAACTTAGCTATTTGTATGACTACTAATAAATTTGCTTGCATCAGAGAAATGGAAAAATGTAATTTGTCTAATCAGTCATAACTAACCAACACCTAAATGTTGAATACTGTGGACTAAGTATCCATATCAATCTAATCTTTTACCCAAAAATCCAGTGGAAACCAACAAACAACATCAGGAAAAAATACTTTAGGCAAATTCTGATAACAAACACAAGGACACACTGAGTTGCCATGGGCACACAGAAAGTCAAACTAGCAGACAGATTTGTTGGCTGAAATAATCACCCCCTCACTAGTCACAGTAGATTTTACTTCTGTTTTCAACAGAAATCTTGCTCAACCACAAGAAGTTTGGGGCATGTTTAGGCAAACATTACAGTGAGATTTGATTTCATGCAGAACTTAACTCTTTTCTAAAGCAAAGCACTATAGTAACCAGACTGCTGTGCCACACCTTAAATCCTTTCTCTAGCATTTGTCCATGGCTTATCTCAACATTGCAATACTACTTGCATCACCTAGATGCCTTCTTTATGACAGTTATGAGTCACAGGGCATAATTCTTTGTGGAACATGCTCTGATTCTTTGGCCGTAGCCTGTAATCCTTTGCACATTAAGTATTAGAAATAATACCAACATGCCTGTATTTAACTACCCAGTCATGTCCCTGTGACTTTTTCAAAGCAACTGATAAAATAAAGTTTTATTTCCAGCTGAATCATATCCATTGCCTGTAATATGTTGGATTGGATATCCTGTCCACCAACATAATCAGTGCCTGCCAGGACCTTGGAACATATGCCACTTGTTTGCAACCAAATTGTTATTCACTGCACGAAGCTGATGGTCTGTATACTAAAGATAGCCAAGTCCCAGATTATACAGAAGATTGTTACGCTTAAGCTACAAGAAGATTGTTTTTTCTTTCCTTTTTTAAACATCACTAAGCAGTTATGCCAATCACTAAAAAAAAAATGCAATGATGAACTTGTCCACCCAAAAGGAACAAAATACAACAAGGCAGGTCCTCCTAATTAGTTGCTCAAATAGCTGCTGCCTATTCAATCTCCATCAGTGCCAGTAGAAACCAGAAATATTTTAATTTATTTTGAAGCCATTGAACCAAAGAGATATGAGCTGTGGAGCTGTTCTTGCAAATTGCTGAGCACCTCTGGGAGACATTCTGTGTTTCAAACCCTTATCACACCACTGGGAACTGAGAACGCTGAACAGAGGAGAAAAATAATGCTAAAGAGCTTCTGCAACTGTTTGCCTACATTTGAAATCAAATTGGTTTTGCTTTGTTTGTACCTTATTTTACATTCAAGCTTGATGAGCAGTATATTGGCAAAAGTGAATGATATTATTTATGCTTATAACACTAACATGATCATTCAGTCAGTGAGGAAACAGAAAAAATGTCACCATGCATCTAACTTGGCTAGATCCTTGGCGCAGATGATTTGCTAAGTGCCACTGGTAAGAGTTCAAACTGCATTCTGGATCCTTGCTAGGGGTACACTGGTGGTATTCTGGTCTTTGTCCTGTCTTAAAAGCTGCTTAATGGAATTCAGAGAACAGATGAGCATACAAGGGTGGCAACATGAAAACTGTAATAAGCCCTTATTTATTTATCGGCATGATTCAGCAGGGAAAGTATTCAAACTTCAAAAAGTTCATGCTTTGATTACTGTAACATCACTGGTTTGTATTTTGCTTCAGATGTCCCAGTCTAAAAAATCAGCACATTTTCCTGTTTTCCAATAAAGTTCGTAGTAATCTAGAAGTATCTACCTACAAACAAAATTAAGATAATATTTTGATTCTAGATTTCAGTCTTTTGCACCTTCCACCTACTTGGTCAGGTCTACACCAGGCTTCCCTAGTATGTCTTAGGACAGACGATTGAACACGAGCCAGCAGTGTGCCCAGGTGGCCAAGAAGGCCAATGGCATCCTGGCCTGGATCAGGAACAGTGTGACCAGTAGGACCAGGGAAGTTTTCTGCCCCTGTACTCAGCCCTGGTTAGGCCACATCTTGAGCACCATGTCCAGTTCTGGACCCCTCAATTCAAGAGAGATGTTGAGGTGCTGGAACGTGTCCAGAGAAGGGAGACAAAGCTGGTGAGGGGCCTGGAGCACAGCCCTGTGAGAACAGGCTGAGGGAGCTGGGGGTGTTCAGTCTGGAGAAGAGCAGGCTCAGGGGTGACCTCATTGCTCTCTACAATTACCTGTTGTAGCTAGGTGGGGGTTGGTCTCTTCTCCCAGTGACAGAACAAGAGGACACAGCTGCAAGCTGTGCCAGGGCTGGTTTAGGCTGGATGTTAGGAAGTTCTTTGTAGCAAGAATGATTGGTATTGGAATGGGCTGCCTGGGGAGGTGGTGGAGTCACCATCCCTGGAGGTCTTTAAAAAGAGGCTGGATGAGGCATTTGGTGCCGTGATTTAGTTAATTAGAAGGGTTAGGCGATAGGCTGGACTCAGATCTCAGAGGTCTTTTCCAGCCTGGTTAACTCTGTGATTCTGTGTTTTATGACTTCAAGAATCTAAAAGAAATATTAATCTAAAAACCTCAAATAACTAATTAAAAATTCAGGCAAGGGAGAAATACATGGTGTCAAAAGATAAGAACTTTGTACTTGAACTTACTGACACAACAAAAAATAAACTAAAATAAAATTCAGATGTATTTGTAAATATCTCTTTGATCTCAGAGAAAAGGCAGAAAAATAACAATTCTGCTTTCTTTCCACATCCTCAAACCATAAATTCAGACTATAAATACAACCTGAGAGTTTTTTTTTTCCCTTTGCATTTCCTGCATTTACATCATTACAATTCCATTTGCTGCAGTAATGTTGCTCTTGTTTTATCTTGGCAGAAATTAATTGCAAGTAAAAAGCTTTTCTTTTTTTGCTTTTCCCCTTTACTTCTGCCTCCTTTTTTTTTTTTTTTAATAAATGCCTGGTTGGGCCAAATTACAGCTCTGTCGTATTTCACCTCTCCCTCAAATGCAGCTATGACTGCAGGCTTGGCGTTTACCAAATGATCCCAGTTAATTTAGAACTGAAATTCAGTGTTCCATGGTGAAATGGGTACAAAGTGAACGAGTATTCTTCTAAGGAAATAAAGAGCAGATGTGTAAAACTAACATAAAAACCTTACCTGTGTGTGATGAAGGCTTCACATTCTGGTCACTGCCTGAACATCTTGCAGTCTTCTTCCTTCTTCTTTCTCCCTTAACCAACCTGGACTGTCTGCAGTCTGGGACAGGATTTCTTTTCACAGGATCCAAAGGAGCAGAAGGCCTCTCATCCTGGGTGAAACCTGTAACATCATTCCATCTGAACACAGCACGTTGAAATAATCTCTGACTAGTGCTACTGAGCCATTTTCCAAAAACCCCTAGAGCTCAACCGCTAAATTTCCACACTTTCCACACTGCATGCTGGTGTGATTCTGTCTCAGCCTACAACTTCCTCTTGTCACCTGCCAGCATTTACAAATCCTCAACATAATCTTCACAGGTCCATGTTTCAACCCCCAGCCATCAGTCAGATTATCCCTGGATGCTCTCCATGTTACAAATCCTGCCTTACTCTAACAGAAAATTCCCTATGAAGCATGCACACATTTGTTGTTCTGCCTTCTTTCATGAAAGTGAGAAAAGGATGTTTGAGAAGGTAAGAATTTCTGTGATAACACTTGACCAACGCTTTCTGATCTCATGTGATCAAGACTGAGGGTGCCTGCCCTCTATATAAGTCATCATACACTCCAAAGTTTAATAAAGAACTACTAATAATCACATGGCAGTTTTTGTTTTGAGGTCGTCACACTAAAAATTACCTAAGTAGGCAGAGGACAAATAAGCTGTGGCCAGCAGGACAAGGGAGGTTATTGTTCCCCTGTACTCAGCACTGTCAGGCCACACCTTGAGTACTGTGTTCAGTTCTGGGCTCCTCAATTCAAGAGAGATGTTGAGGTACTAGAACGTGTGCAAAGAAGGGTGACAAAACTGGCAAGGGGCCTGGAACACAGCCCTGTGAGGCTGAGGGAGCTGGGGTTGTTTAGCCTGGAGAAGAGGAGGCTCGGGGTGACCTCACTGCTGTCTACAACTACCTGAAGGGAGATTGTAGCTAGGTGGGGTTGGTCTCTTCTCTCAGGCAACCAGCAACAGAACAAGGGAACACAGTCTCAAGTTGTGCCAGAGGAGGTACAGGCTGGATGTTAGGAGGAAGTTCTTCCCAGAGGGATTGGCATTGGAGTGGACTGCCAAAGGATTCATCGTCCCTGGAGGTGTTCAAGAAAAGACTGGATGAGGCACTTAGTGCCATGGTCTAGTTGACTGGACAGGGCTGGGTGCTAGGTTGGACTGGATGATCTTGGAGGTCTCTTCCAACCTGGTTGATTCTATGATTCATTCTGTGATTTACTTCAGCTTTAGGACCTACATGAAGTCTTAATTCACTTTCCAAAGGGTATCTCAGTTGAGCTTATATCCCTGTTAAGAATCTTCAGTGAGAAAGCCAAGATTGAAACAGTAAGTGCTGCTCATTCTAAACCTTTAGGATTACTCATTCTGTTGGTCAAACTTAAGAAAGTTCTGCATGAGATAACAGTCAAAAACCTGCCATATATGTGTGAAGAATTTGTGCGATCAATTAAGTAGATCCCTTAATGCCGCTTGTTCCATCCTGTAACCAAAGTATAAAACTTCTGAATAACACTCTCTGTTGAGAACTGAGTCTAAATTTGCTAGTTTTAAGCTGAGTGCGTGTGTACCAAAAAAAAAAAAAACCCAAAACTCTTCCTTCTTGTACTAAAACAAGACACAGTGATCTGTCAGCTTGTAAAGAAAAACATTTCCGCTCTTGCTGGCTTTCAGAGTTTTTTTCAGACTATTACATCATTTCTCGACTGTAGCACCAGCTTGTGCCTTCCAAGTTACCATTAAAATGTTTTATTTGCATTGTGCTAATACTGAAGAGTCCAGTGATAGGTCTAGACCCTACTTTGATGGGTCTTGTCAAGGTGAGAGAACAAAAAATCAAGCATAGGAGATAACAGTTGGCTGAGAATCTACTTTTTACATCTTCCCATTTCCCTTCATGTGAACTGGGTTGGCAAAACTGAAATTCATAGAAGCACAGAACTGTTTGAGATTATCAAGTCCAAGCACTTGCCTAGAGCTCACAATCCCACCACTACTGTTAAGCCACTACCACTGAATTGTGTCCCTCAGCACCACATCCCCACATCTTTTAAATGTCTTCAGGCATAGTGACTCCACCACCTCTCTGGGCAGCCTGATAACCCTTTCTGTGAACAAATCTTTCCTAATATGCAACCTTAATCTCCCTTGGCACAACCTGAGGTTGTTTCCTCTTCTGTCACTTGTTGCATTCAAGAAGAAACCAATACCCACCTTGTTCCAACTTCCTTTGAAGTAGTTGCAGAAGGGAACACTAATAAAACTGTTCTCTTTTAGTGTGAAAATAAGGAAGTGTAGACATGAAAGGCATGATAAGCACTGTCTTTATCCCTCAGCATACCCCTCACCCTTTGACCATGTGTTGGGCTTGGTGAACTACATGTGATCTGCAATCTTCCATTTCCTAACAAACATTCAATGGGCAGAATTTAACAGTGATTATTCAGGTTAGCACTTGGGAAACATAGCCTGAAGGTAAAAAATTAGGAAGAACTGCCTGAAGTTCATCACAAAACTCAGCAGAGAGTACAATGCACAGGAGGGAAAGCCTACTGAGCAATTTTAAGTGTTATTTTTCAAGTTCATTAATAAATGTAGAGAATTTTAAAAAGGGAATTATGCTTCCTGAAGTCCTGAGGGATTTTTACTACCAACAGTCTGAAAATTATCATTTTTATAGATAAGCCAATTAAAGGGAAATAAGGCTTTTGCATCATACCATGAGTGCTAAAAAGGGAATTTATAAGTACCTGTTTCTGCTTAATAATTTAATAAGATGTTGTGGTTTGTATTCTCACAATGGGCAGGTAAAGAGCAAAACCTTTTCTGTAATTTCACATAGAAGTGAGATATTTATTGATCTGGGACATAATGAGGACAGGATTGCTGCATGTAGTTTTCCAACAGCAACTATTTTGGTTTGAAGATGAGAAAGCTCTGAAATGGTGATTCACAGTCCTGCACAAAGGTGATAAGCCCAAAAGCTGTCCTTCAGTTATTGGCCCAATTCCACTGGCTCTGAATAGTGCAAAAGCTTTTGTTCATCTCAGTGGGCTTTGGATCTGTCTGTTTAACTGCACCTCTCTTACTCAGGCTAGAAGTGACAATATGATAAAGGTGTCGCCGGGGATTTTTTGCCATTGGAAAGGGAAAATTCTTGCAACCTTGTTAGTCCAAAATAAATTGTATTTGAATTTTTATGAAGTTTCATACTAGGAGTGCTCAGCCACCCTCCAGTCCTTCGATTGAGCTCAGACTGTGAACCTAAAATGCATTGCTGCACATGAGCACATACTCAGCTCCACTGTGAAGCACCCAAGGAAAACAGACTGCTATGAACAGAGAGAAAAAGAGACACAGAGTCAAAGGCACTGCTGTAGATCATTTAGTATGCATGGAAATACGTATCAGCCCCTGCAGACATACCCAGGTACCCAGGAAAAGCTTTATCTGAGACTTCCTAGGTTATCTTTTAAAGATGCACAAGATAAAAGGTCTTTCTGTGAGTCTTTGTTTATGATATAACTAGTCAAAGTACTTTTGTTTGAACTTTTTTTCCCCTTCTTTTGATAGAAATAAGTTCTTAAAAACATTTCAGTCAATAACTTTTGTTAGGCTCTGTAAAAAAAAAAAAAGTTGCTTTTCCTAATTTTATTCAGCTTCACTTTTTTTTGTAAATAACTGATCCCACAGCCAGGTTTTTATTTTTCAAGTCCTACAGGAAACCAATATCTGTTTTTCAATACCTTGCACAGGAAATGTGTGAGCAGGCAAATCACAGACACATTAAACTCTTTAAAATAGGTTGAAGATTCTGTGCTTGTTGTCCTATTGCCATAGCATGCTACCCATTGAAGACTTTATAGGAGCATAAACTAATTTATTTGGTCCTCATTCTTGGAGTGACAGCAGAGCAGGATCTGGAGAAAGGAAGCTGGAGGAAGAAAGAGCATATCCCTTTGTTCCTCTTCTCCCATCTATATCATCTGCCCTTTCAAGTGATCTGATTATTCTGCTATGCCACAAGCATGCCAACATAGTTTTTTTTCCTACAGGGGAAAAAAAAAAAGAAAAAAAATAGAAAAAATAAATAAATCAGGCCTGGATTTTAGAAAATGGAAAAACCTCAGGGGAAAAAGAAAGATGAAAAGGAGAGTGAGGCTAAAGAGCCCATGCGAACTTCGTAAGAAACCTTCTTAACCCCTGCAAAATAATTCCGGTAATTGCCTTTTGTGAAGGTGGAAGTAGATAGCTGTTCTCTGTTTCTGTTCCTCAGGCAAAATACAGTGATGAACCAAGTGCACACCATCCTCTGCTCAAACTCTTCCTCTAGACACAAGTGGATTACGCAGCTGCAGTTACCCAAGTGTTCTGGCAAGACTTAGAGTATGAAACGACGCTTACTTTGCCTATACAAACAGGCTAATGTTCAGCAAGTGCCTGTGAATTCTGCTGGACAGAGCAGGGCACACAAGCTAAGCAGCTTCAAACATTTTCCTCCCAGCCTTGTGAATGGGAGAAGAGATTCTATTTTGTTCTCTGAAGCATGGGCCTGATTGACGTGACCATATAATACCGATGAGCTCATATGGTTCGGTGCTATAGCCTTTTTGTTTACCCTCTGTTCTGCATTGAGAGACGAAGAGGAGTAGAATTAGACTGGATGTTAGGAAGATGTTCTTTACTGTGAGGGTGGTGGAGCACTGCAACAGGTTGCCCAGGGAGGTGGTTGAGGCCCCTTCCCTGGAGACATTCAAGGTGAGGCTTGATGGGGCCCTGGGTGACCTGGTCTAGTGGGGATGTCCCTGCTGACTGCAGCAGGGCCAGACTAGGTGACCTCTGGAGGTCTCTTCTTGCCCAGACCATTCTGTGGTTCTATGATAATACAGGTCAGGACAGAAACACAATAAAGCATACTTACACTATGTATTACTCCTTGGTATACAGAATAACAGTGAAAACTCTTGGTGCAACCATACATTATCTAAGCAGCATCATAGAAATGTTTCAGTTGGTAAGGACTTCTAAGATCATGCAGTCCAACCATCCACCTAACACCAGGATGGCCATTAAACCATGTCCCAAAGTGCCACATCTACATGTTTTTTCCAACACCTCCAGGGATGGTGACTCCACCACCTCCCTGGACAACCTATTTAAATGCCTGACCACCCCTTCATTGTTCTATCATCTGATACTAGAGAGAAGAGACCAACTCCTACCTCACTACAACCTCCTTTCAGGGAGTTGTAGAGAACTCTATGCTACCATCTGGAAACTCTGTACAAAGTTTTTTATCATACTGTAGAATTGTACTGCTCACAAATGTGGAAGGATTGATCCATTCCATCACAGTTAAATGTGCGTGCATGCACACGTGAGTGTATATGCAGGTGTCTACATGGAAGTGCACAGCAAAGAGCCACAAGGACAGTTAGGGGACTCGAGCATTTCCTCTATGGAGAGAGATTGAGAGACCTGGGCATGTTTAATTTGGAGAAGACTGAGAGGAGATTTCATCAACATCTGTAAATATCTGAGGGGTGGGTGTCAAGTGGATGAAGCCAATCTCTTTTCAATGGTGCTTAAACTCTGCCTGACAAAAGACTGAGTTAAAGAAAAACAACGTGAAGTTGTTAACCTGTAACAGAAAGAACTGTACATACAAAGACCCAATCTGGCTCAACACAGCAATGAAACTAAGATCACAGAACCGAAGAAAGGTTTAGGTTGGAAGGGATCTTAGAGATCATTTTCTCCAACCTCCTAGTCACAGGCATGCACACCTCCCAGCTAGATTTATCTGCTCAAGGCCTCCTCCAATCTGACCTTAAATAACCCAGGGGAGGAGTTATCCACAACCTCTCTGGACAACCTACAAACTGGCATGCAGGGATTAAACTCAAATTCAACAGTACATGATCCTATATAGAATCATAGAATCAACCAGGTTACAAGAGACCTCCAAGATCATCCATTCCAATGATGAAGATATTAGCATTGTTTTAATGAACCCAAAAAGCAAAATTGCTTTTTTTTTGCCAGCTAAGGCTCATTGTGGGTATTGATGGATGCAAAGCTTAACATGAGCCACCCGTGTGCACTTGTAGCCCAGAGAGCAAATCATATCCTGGGCTACATCAGGAGAAGTCTGGCCGGCAGGTTGTGGGAGGTGATTCTCCCTCTCTACTGCACTCTGGTGAGACCCCACCTGGAGTACATGTCCAGTTCTGGAGCTTCTGTTACAAGAAAGATATGGATGTGCTGGAATGTGTCCAGAGAAGGGCCACAAGGATGATCTGAGTGCTGGAGCACCTCTCTTATGAGGACAGACTGAAGGAGTTGGGGCTGTTCAGTCTGGAGAAGAGAAGGCTGCAAGGAGACCTTATTGTGGCCTTTCAGTATCTGAAGGGAGCTACAAGAAAGCTGGGGAAGGACATTTTAGGGTTCTTCACCATGAGAGTGCTGAGACACTGGAACAGGTTGCCCAGGGAGGTGGTGGAAGCCTCATCTCTGGAAGTTTTTCAGGCCTGGCAGGCTGGAGCTGTGAGCAAACTGATCTAGTGTGAGGTGCCCCTGCCCATGGCAGGGGAGGGTGGAACTGGATGATTCTTGAGGTCTCTTTCAGCCCTGACAATTCTATGGTTCTATTTCAAGAAAGATAAAGTTCAGCTGAGTGCAGAATGTGGTCTTCTCATGTAATTCCCCTGACTGAGGTAGGCAGACCTACGATTACAAGGTAAAGTTGTCTTCGATTGCTTTTCTTCCCCTCCATTTATGCAAGTTTCTGACTTCAACTGTTACTCATGAAGGCAAATCTTTAGCTTTCACAGTTTTACTGTTAGAAAATGGAGTTGGCAGGGGTGGGGAGGAGGGGGAGCAGCGCGGGCAGGCAGGGGGTGGTGTGATGGTGATGGTTTTTGCACCATCTAATACCTTTATGCCATTTCCAGCATTATCATTCACAGACTGAATGTACATACTGATGGTACACAGCATTTTACTGAGGCTCCTATTTTTCTTTTAGACTATTATGCTTGTTTTTATATGCTCTTCTTTTTCTATTGGTTTTTTTTTTCAGGGACAGCTTCATTCAGAGTAATGGAGCACTGGGTATTAAATGAGTGTGCCTGTAGTCCAATGAACTCAGTATGCCGCTCATCTTGGTACTATACTTAATCTAAATAACCTTTTTTATGCTCTGCTGGAATGACATTTTCAAAAGGCTATATAGTAGTAAATGAGTGTGTATGTCAGTAAGGATTTGCTGGAAAAATCAAATCTTCCTGACAAGTACATTTATTCATTGCTATTTACTACACACTCCAATTTGAAGGACAATTTTAGTCATCGGATCATTAACATTTACTGTCATTTTGGCAACATTTTCCAACTTTTCTCTTTACCTCCTTTCTTGCCTGTTGTGTGCTTAGCAGCCTCTGCCTAACAGAAGTTAGTTTTACAAGCATTATACCACCAATATGTTAAAACAGATCTTTTTTTTTCCCCTGTCAAGCTGGTCTGCTGCACAGAAGGCACCTAAGTATTAAAGTAAATGTTAAATACATGGTTCCAAACTGCAACATGAGGAATCTACTACAGTTACAGCTTGATAAACAGCAGAGAATAAACATCAAACTGTTGGAGTGAGTCCAGAAGAGGGCCACGAAGATGATCAGAGGGCTGAAGCACCTCTTCTATGAGGATAGGCTACAAGAGTTGGGGCTTTTCAGCCTGGAGAAGAGAAGGCTCCAAGGAGACTTTGGAGTGGCCTTCCAGTATCTGAAGGGGGCCTATGGGAAAGCTGGGGAGGGACCATTTACAAGGTCTTGTAATGACAGGATGAGGAGTAATGGGTTTAAACTAGAAGAGGGGAGATTTAAACTAGATGTTAGGAAGAAGTCCTTTACAGTTAGAGTGGTGAAACAATGGCAGAGGCTGCCCAGGGATGCTGTGGCTGCTCCCTCCCTGGAGGTGTTCAAGGCCAGGTTGGATGAGGCCTTGAGTGACCTGTCCTAGTGGGAGGTGTCCCTGCCTATGGTGTAGGGTTGGAACTGGATGATCTCTGAGGTCCCTTCCAACCTAAACCATTCTGTGATTCTATGATTCTCACAAGATCACCACTTCATGACAGGCAGATTTTCATATTAATGTCTTTCAGGGCAGCTCTAAAGTATTTCCAAGTGAAAACACTCCTACAACAAAGATCACAAAACCACACAAGTAGTCAAAGTAGCCCCCCATAGTCAAAATTATATCAGGAGATTCTTTGCCTTTGGAGTACATAGTGCAGTACTGAAAGATCAGTGTATCTGCTTAAAGGCACCAACGCCATTTCTGAGTAACAAAACCAAGAGAAGATTAAAGGGTGCTGTGGGATTACCACATAGCTTACCATGAGACAAGAAGGCAAGCTGATTTTAGTTGGTTTCGGGACCAAAGTCATTTGCCATCAACAGGTGTTTGTGGACAGTTCCACTAAGCCCCTAACCTTGGAATGAAGAATGGAGCTGCTCTCATAAGAGACTGATGTCCTGGAGTTGCTAAGGAAACCAGGAATTCGAGAGAACTTCACTCATTATCACATTGTTATAATACCAAAACACACCTCCTGGCCTCAGGCTACCTGCCTCCAAGCCAGGCCACACCTTAGGCAGAGACCACACCTCCTTAGGCATGCCTCCTGGGCACAGACCACACCTCGGGCACTCCTCCTTGACCAAGTAAGTAAAGGCCTGTGGGGGCATGAAGGACAGAGTGTCAACATTGGCTGGCGTGAAGTTGAATATGAAAGATGGCTTCCTAGCAACAAGTCTTAGAATCATAGAATCAACCAGGTTGGAAGAGACCTCCAAGATCATCCAGTCCAACCTAGCACCCAGTCCTGTCCAATAAGCTGGACCATGGCACTAAGTGCCTCATCCAGGCTTTTCTTGAACACCTCCAGGGATGGCGACACCACCACCTCCCTGGGCAGCCCATTCCAATGCCAATCATTCTCTCTGTCAAGAACTTCCTCCTAACATCCAGCCTACACTTCCCCTGGCACAACTTGAGACTGTGTCCCCTTGTTCTATTGCTGGTTGCCTAGAAGAGAACAAGTCCCACCTGGCTACAGCCTCCCTTCAGGGAGCTGTAGACAGCAATGAGGTTAGCCCTTGAGCCTCCTCTTTTCCAGGCTAAACAACCCCAGCTCCCTCAGCCTCTCCTCATAGGGTTTGTGCTCCAGGCCCCTTACCAGCTTTGTAGCCCTTCTCTGGACTCATTCCAGTACCTCAACATCTCTCTTGAATTGAGGAACCCAGAACTGGACACAGCACTCAAGGTGTGGCCTGACCAGTGCTGAGTACAGGGGAAGAATAAGCTCCCTTGTCCTACTGGCCACACTCTCTTGGCCACCTGGGCACACTGCTGGCTCATCTTCAGCTACTATCTACCAGTACCCCCAGGTCCCTTTCTTCCTGCCTGCTCTCAGCCACTCTGCCCCAGCCTGTAGCACTGCTTGGGGTTGTTGTGGCCAAAGTGTAGAACCCTGCACTTAGCTTTGTTAAATCTCGTCCCATTGGCCTCTGCCCACCCATCTAGCCTGGCAAGGTCCCCTTTCAATAATAAGAACAAGAAGAGTTTTTTTCCAACAAGAAGAACCACAGAAGAAGGCTATAACAACATCAAGAAAAGATCATACGGACCAACAGATATGGACCCTGGGACCAGAAAGATATTTGTGGGACCCTTGCATCATTAGTATCTATAGACCTCTTTCTCTTTTCTCTCTTCACTTTACCTTTCCCCTTTCTCCTCTCACTTTTCTCTACCTCTTATGGCCAAACAATACAGTTTTACTGTTGATTGAAGTAAACCCCATTGGCACGAGATGCCGATGTTTTTCACTTTGAGTTCACACTAACAAACCATCAAAAGTCAACTGCTTGGAGCATGACAATGCCACTGTAGGCCTTTGTAACCAGTCTCTCTCCATCCTTCATGCAGGCTTCCTTCAGGTACTGGAAGACTGCTATTAGGTCTCTCTGGAGCCTCCTCTTCTCCAGGCTGAACAACCCCAGCTCCCTCAGTCTCTTTGCAACAGAGATGCTTCAACCCCCTTATCATTTTTGTGGCCCTTCTGCTCCATCATTGAGCACAATGGTAAACATTCGAGGGGATAGAGGAGAATTCTAAGGAAGTATAAACTTCCATGTGAATTGTCACCTTGCTGCTATCATTCTGATTGCTTACTAGTACTAACTGAGTCTCAAAGTAAGGGAGACACAAAATGAAAATTTGCCAGGAAAACTGAAATAATTACAAGAATTTAACAAATTATATTTGTTTAATATGACCTTAAAATATTCTTTTTTCGTTATTTACATTTCCCCGGGTTTAAAAAGAAAGTTCAAACACTGTTACATGTCAGTTTTTCCCTAAGCAATTTAATATGGTTCCTCAACCAATACCAAAACCTGTCTGCTCACCTGCCTAGCTCTAAATAAGCAAAGAACTTGGATGCACAATCAGCCTAACCCACCTGTTCTCCCCATTATGGCTACATGGAGTGCATGGGAAAGCAGCAGTCCTGACAGCCGCAGGCATGGGCTACAATTCCTGGTCAATGGAAATGACTTTAAATATAGACAAGAAATCTGCTTGGAGAACTTTTTTAAGCTATGGTGTTCCTGAGAAACATTTTAATTGTGACAAACTGCCATGTACTACTGGAAAAGGAGAAGTTTCAGCTGTGGCATTTCTTAGTGGTTCTCATTAGAGCAATTTTATTTCTAGCTAGGACCCTAAGTAGGTCCTCTAAGAAGATCATCTTGCAATTGATCATTCTGTTATAGAATCAGGCAGGGCAGATACATGAGGAATTTTGCAGTGCTGTCAACTCCCCTTCTTCTTCAGATTAACCCAATACCAGACTGTACCACCAGGCACATGGTGTTGCTGTAAATACATTAGTCAGAGATTCATAAAGAAGGAAATATGATAACTGAGCAGGTCAGAGAAAGCAAATGCTGGATGCTAACTTGATTTTCACAGTGTAAAACAATGGCAATGAAATTTACAGAGCTAGATAGGTTCAAACTAAAGGTAAATAAGAAGAACCTCACTGACTGGAATAATCTGTTCAAGGTAATACAATATTATATAATAATATTTAACATAATACTCCAGATGCAAACTTAAGCATGTGTGATTTGGTGAAAATCTCCTTAAAATTGCTTTACTCTAATGAGGGCATAGTGTCCTTTTTGAATTATTCAACCTTCACTCTGCCTTTCAGTCCTTCTTTTCTCTGATTGAGAATACACTCTGCAAAGATGAGTGAGAATAGCTGGTGCTGGATAAGGCTTTCAGAATAGATGGTATTTCACCCTTCACACATAAGCACAAAAACAGAGTATCAGGACATTGACACTACCAAGCTGTTGAGTCCTCATTTCTCAGTGTTAGTTTAAGTAATCCTGGTTAGGTTGGCTCATTTTTCCTTGGATAAAAGTTATTTTATTTGAACTGGAAAGGGATTTACTGTTGAGTTGTTTATAAACAAAGAAACATAACATATTGGCAGACATATAGAAAAGATTCATACATACAGCATCTGGGCTAGTGTCTGGAAATTCAATACGAATCCCTCCTTAATAATCTTTAGCTGCCCAGATTTGATAGAAAAACATCTTTGTATTTTTCTGATCTTTGTTTCTATGTCTACCCATAACATAAATATAATTGGGAGTCATGCCACACACTGGGATTTTATTGTGATTTCTTTTTTATTACTCCATAGCAGCACCAAAACATTAACATCAAAGCAGATGTAAGCTACAAATTCAGCAGTGCTTTTAAGTCTTACCTTCCTAACCTTATCTTGGAAGTGTGCAGGCTGTGGGCTATGTTGTTGCTATTTAAAAGGCAAAAAGGCAAAAAGAATACAGAGGCTATCTGCCTTTAGAAGCTTATGGTTTGTGCCACTGAAGAAATGAAGCAAAGAAAAAGAGAGGAGATAATATCTAGGGAAAAAACAAGCTACAAGCAAACTATCTTTGGCTTCTCAAGGATATTAAGATATCATAGTTTCATTTCATGTTTCACAGGTTGTGTATTGTGTAGTCCTACAAATCTTAGAAATGAGAGGGATGAAGGATCTGTTGTACTTGCCTTGGTTCCAGGCAGTTGATATTTACCATCAGGGCAGCAGCTCCATCTACAATACTCAAACTAGGCTTAGAAACTTCACGCACAGATTTTAGACCTGTTTCATTTTCCTGGTCTCTGCCATCATTTGATGTCAGGTTCCTTGTTCTATCAAAGCCTAGGAGAAGAAAAATTGGACTTAAAATATAGGGTATCAGCCTCAGGCAAAAAAAAGCGGAATCTTATGATGTGTCTGAACTCCTGCCTATGATGGGTAGCCTTCCAGTATCTGAAGAGGGCCTACAAGAAAGCTAGGGAAAGACTTTTTAGGGTGTCAGGTAGTGATAGGAATAGGGAGAATAGAGCAAAAGGAGAAGTGGGTTGATTCAGATCAGATGTTAGGAAGAAGTTCTTCACCATGAGGGTGGTGAGACACTAGAACAGGTTGCCCAGGGAGGTGGTGGAAGCCCCATCCCTGGAGGTCTTTAAGACCAGGTTGGATGTGGCTCTGAGCAACCTGATATAGTGTGAGGTTTCCTTGCCCATGGGAAGGTGGTTGGAACTAGATGATCCTTGAGGTCCCTTCCAGCCTTGACAATTACATGATTCTATGATTCTATGGATTGGAGAACTAGTCATTAAAGTGAAACTGCTCCTTGCAAGTGTTCCTGCATTGAAAACAGTAAGTGAAAACAATGGAGACTGCAGACTGGAGTATTAAGTTGCCCTGACCGGCAATGGGTATTTCCTAAGACATTTAGGTTTTAAATGATGGGGTGAAAGAGGCTGAGGAGAAAAGAACAAATAAAAATCATCTTCCAAACAAAGTTCCAGAGGCAGCAAGTCAATCCAATTATCCAGAAAAGGCCCAAGATAGAATGGGAACTCCAGATCTTACTTTCCCGACTTTTTTTTTTTTCCCTAGCAGTTTCAGTCTCTTAAAAGTTTTATTTTACTTTCTCTTTTAAAAAATACATGACAGCAGAACATCCAGCTGCTTATGGAAAATTCAATAGCTTTTGTGATTTAAATCAATATGATTTAACAGGTTGTTGTTTTGCTATTCACATTTGAAAAATCACTGCAATTATAATTCTGCCGTAATAAAGTGTTCTTACATTCAAAGCCTTTGACAATCTTTGCTCAGATGCCAACTCTGGTGGTACCAGATCTCTGATAATCCCCTCCCACTGCTAAAGTTTCTTGCCCTATCTTAAGATTGCTATTGCATCAGCTTTTCAGGAGCTACCTTTATTAATATTTGAGATCTTGGTAGATGTTTTTGCTGGTGACAAAGCCACCATTTTATGGTCCACAAAGCTCACAGTGGGAGATGAAACCTTAGCCTTCTAGCCATATTTAAACTTAGAGCTAACAAGAAATGAGAAGCAGAAATAACAACAAGCATTTTTCTAACAAAGTCATCACTGCCTCTAGGTATGAAAATGACCTATTATTATTTTAGTTTATGTTTTATTTCCTGTTTTATTGCCCACTATTAATGCTCAAGCCCTCTTATAAGTTAAGGATCCACAAGTTAAAAAGTTCTTTGGGATGACTGTAAATTGTGCTCTTACAAATCGTAGTGCTGAGTTGATAGCAGGACCATGCATACATGCTCCGTGCAAAGAAAAGTAGCTTGGATATATCCTTCTCTTGTGCTGTGCTCCCCCAACTGGGTGAGCTTTGAGGTCCCTTCCAACCTAAACCATTCTATGATTCTTCCCCCCTAAGCCCCAACTTCATTACACATAGATTTAAAGCCTGACATGACCAATTTGAGGCTCTGCCCAGCCTGATCTAGGGTAGGGTGTCCCTGCCCACGGCAGAGGGGTTGAAACTAGATGATCTTTGTGGAACCTTCCAACCCTGACTGATTCTATGATTGTATGATTTATTGTATCATCTTGGCATAATATTAAACCAGGAATTGGTCTGATTGAAACATGGAGTTTGAGGACCAATGATACTTCTTTTTTTCCATCTTTCAAACTTTCAAACATAGCTGGGAGAGTTTGGATCACTCAGCTTGGAGAAGAGAATGCTCCAAGGAGAGGAATATCAGTATCTGAAAGGAACCTACAGGAAGGCTGGGTAGGGACTGTTTAGAAGGGCTTGCAGTAACACGATGAGAGGCGATGGTTTTAAACTGGAGCAGGGTAGATTTAGGTTGGACATTAGGAGGAAGTTCTTTATAATGACGGTGGTGAAATGCTGGAATAGGCTGCCCAGAGATGTGGCGGAAGCCCTATCCCTGAAGACATTCATGGTCAAACTTTATCGATAGAGTCCTGAGTAACCTGGGTAAGATGACCTTCAAGGGTCACCTCCAACCCAATGTATTCTATGATTCTATTGCTAAAACACTTTGACTCATCCCACACGTCGGAATCACAGAACATTAGAGGTTGGAAGAGTTCATCGAGTCCAACCCCCTTGCCAAAGCAGGATCCCATAGGGTAGTCCATGCAGGAATGCATCCAAGTGGCTTTTGAAAGTCTCCAGAGAAGGAGACTCCACAACCTCTCTGGGCAGCCTGCTCCAGTGTTCCATCATCCTCACTGTAAAGTTTCTCCTCACCTTGAGGTGAAACTTTCTGTGTTCAAGTTTCTAAGTCTGTTTGTAAGTACTCTAACTACAAGGTTGTTGGTTTTTTTTTCCCCCTAGTACAGAGTTTTTCAATAACAAGATGAAGGCTTCAGGCCTTCTGATCTGTGGACAGTGTAGTGTCAACATCCTCACCAGCATACACAGCCACAAATCACTGCAAGAGCCTGGAAAAGCTAAGATACCCTGTTGCATCAATAGGATTTCTGCCAGCTCTCAGACTAGGATAGTCTGAGTGGCACTCTGTGAATGTTCTTGTTATTTTCTACTTCAGTTTTTTGCCTTTTTTTCCATACTTTATACACAGGTCAGATGAATAAATTTATATTATCATTTTTTTCCTGAGTCTTATTAACACAAAATTTCCCCCTGAAATTAGTGTAGTACAATATTTTATTAATACTAGATTTCAGTGTAATTGAAGGTAATTTGACATAAAATGCAATATTAGAGTTTGGGACCAATGTCTTCCTCAAACACAGAGGATGACTTTGTCTTATTAGAAGACAAAGAGGCTTCCAAATAAACCTTTGACTTCCCTCTCTGCCAAGAAGTATGCGGTTTCTAAACCTATACAGGGTTAATTTCTCAACCCAGGCTTACATTCATTTTATGCACATATAAGGCTTTACTTGCTTAATAAGCTAAACAATGGTTCTTTATTTCGTCTAACATTCTGCAGATCATTTTTCTACTGCTTTCCAGTGAAGTGATTATTTATTCATTTTGACTGTGTTTATTTCACCATCAAGTATTATCTTTCCTTCTGTAAAGCTTATTTTGAGATTAACCTGCAGGCTTGGTGTTTGGTCAAAATACTTCTGTCTGGGGAGTCCAACACTGTCTGAGTCCTAAATGACTAGTTTAGGCTTTCCTGTCTTCCCAGCCTATAAAATGAGGATAATAGTGCTTCACAAACAGACCTGCTGTGAAGATTCATCAGTTAACATCCGAAGACAGGCATGCTTATGATTTAGCATTAACCTATAAGAATGTGTAACTTTGGGGTTTATGTTTCACTGCTGCGTTTCCTATCAGTGGAATAACTAACACATGGAAGGATACCTCACGCAGGATGTTCTCCAGCAAATCTCTGCCCTCTGGAGTACATGGTACTATTTAATCACCCACAATTTCTTCACCTCTAGCATTGCTGCCGAAAGTAATCACACATTGTACGCTTTAACTTGCACTCGAATGCTGAGCCTCAACTCGTTCATGTGTTGTTAGGTGCAAAAAGGATTTAAAAGAATACTGCAGGAGATGTATGCATGTAGGACCTAATTAAAGTTACTAGATCAAGACAGACAGGCTTGTAAATAGTGATTTGGTATTTGTACAAGAAGCTGTATCCGTTCCAAAAGGTAATAGATCTCAATCTGCGTATCGGTGACCCTATGCAAACTATAGCTGAAACTGACTTACCCAGTCAATTAATTTACAAACAGATAATTACTTCAAGTTGCTGTAGCTCTCCTTTTTTCCAAAGAAATAGCAATTAATGAATGAAATGGATTAGCAAGCACAGTGAGGAGTAAAGACCTTCCAAACAAGTAGAGCAGCACGCAGCTGCAACACTGACAAGACCCACCAGAAGAAATGATGGTGTTTCCATGAACATTACAGAATCTAACCTTGCCTGGATCTTCCCTCCTTTACTCTGCCCTCTCTCTTTTCCATTCTCATTTCTCTTCATTTTTTCTTTTTTTATTTTCTTGCCTCCATTTTTGACTGAACAGCCAAAATTTCACAGCCAGGTGAAATCCCTGTATTCTAAGAAAGTCAGAGGAATTTGGTAAGGTGTGATTTACAGAAGGTATTACAGCAGATATTCATCCCCACTTTTCTTTCCCCATCTTTCTCTATTCCTCTGTAACAGCACCAGTGTATTCCTCTTTTTATCTAGATTTTATATGATGGGCTTTGCTCCACCTCCAATATTGCTTCCAGTTCTGATGTCCCCATCATAAGAAGAACACTAAACTGTTGGATTGAGTCAATAGAAGGGCCACAAAGGTGACCCGGGGGCTGGAACACCTCTGCTGTGAGGATAGACTGAGGAAACTAAGATTGTTCAGCCTGCAGAAGAAAAGGCTCCAGGGAAACCTTATAGCTGCCTTCCAATACCTGAAGAGATCCTAAGAAAGACTGGAGAGGGACTTCTCATAAGGGTGTTTAGTGGTAAGACAAGAGGAAATGGTTTCAAGCTGAGGGAGAGTAGGTTTAGATTGGATCTTAGGAAGTTCTTTGGAATGAGTGTGGTGGGACTCTGGAAAAGGCTGCCCAGGAAGGCTGTGGATGCCTGCATCCTAGGATGCCTGCTCAAGTCCAGGTGGAATGAGGCCATGAGCAGCTGAGTGTAGCTGAGAGGTATCCCTGCCCATGGTGGAGAGGATGGAGTAGATGATCTCTAAGGTCCCTTCCAACCTAAGCCATTCTATGATTTTCACACACTTTTAAAAGAAGCTATTCGTTTTTCTCTGGGTTCTTTTTCTGTGTTTTATATTCTTTTTATGTCATTTTTTTCTTAAGACAACAGATTTTTTTCCTGGTATTCATTTAAGATTTGTTTTAGTGGCCTCTGTTTTTTTTTTACAATGTCCTAGCAGTGCTTAAACTAAATACTATCAATTGACTGTCCATTGTAAGTCTGTAAAATTGTGTCTCAAGCTGTTAGGAAAAAATTAGAAATCATATTCAACCAAGCTTCACAAATGGGAAATGAAATATGAGCTTCATTGATCGTGTCTATTATGTATGAGTTTTCACACAACAGTTATTAAATTCCTGAAATCCTATCTCAAAATAGACTGTAATCAGAACACAATCTCGAGCTTCATTTCTTTCCCTTTGCTTCATTCAAGATCCAGGTTTGAAACTCAGCAGAAGTACTCTTTGGCAGGCTGTTACTGGTAACGCTATGTTGAACGACATCTGGGATGAAACAGCTCAGATTTGATTACCACTACAGAGTAATTTTCCCAGAAGCAGAAGGGATTGGTGTATATTCCTGGGCGTGGTCAAAATCCTAGCCTAAGTTGAATCTCCAGAATCAAAGAAAATGATTCAGAATCAAGTATGCTACCCGGCTGAATGAAGTCTTTGATCTAACAATGTGCTTCTTGTGCTGAAAGACAGAAAAGTTCTGATAGTTTTATGTTATGGACTGCTTAAAAATAGAGGACGTGTGGGCTGTCAAATATTTTCTGTGACAAAGAGATCTGATCAAGTAATTATCTGCAGCAAATTTTGGGTCCAATTTCTGCTACCTAGACCCTTTTCCAATTCACCAGAGGGCGATTTTGTCAGCCTGTCAGCAGGAAAACAAGAGAGTGTGTTGAGAAACATTAGCAAAAGTTGAAAACAGCAGCTTCTGAAGCATTTGAATTGTCATTCATATGGATGCGAAGAGGCTGCCAGATGAGAAAATAAGAAAATAGGTTGATGGCAGATAACAGAAGGCCAGGAAAGAGACACTGGAAAGCTATATTCAGAAACCTGATGTGAAATTCAAACCCTTCTGTTTTTTTTCCTTAACCTCTTTCCAGGTGGCATCTCTCACAAACCCAAAACCAGAGTCCTTATGCCCTGTATCTACAAATACACATTCACTGTGGTTAAACACCCCCAGCAGGACAGATCCCAATTTTTGTCTGTCTTAACTGGGAAAAATCATTAAGTCATAACTGAGAGAGGAAGGAGACTGTAATAGTTACTCAGAGAAAACAAACTCAAAACAGCAAGGAATGCAGCTACATTCACTATAATCAGGTATGTTCTATTTGGCCAGGAGAGTGAGGAAATCTTGGTACCTCACTGTGACAAATTCTGCATCTTCCATCCTCTGCATTACTATTTGCAGAAGTAACAAGCTCATAGCTGCAAAAATAGAACTAAGATGCTTACAAGAGAAGGAAAACGTATCATAGGAAGAGGCTGTTCTCAATTTGCAAACTTTCAAGGCTTCAGTCTTTTCTCACTGAAAGTCCTACCAAGAAAAACTAACAAGCTCATTTTGCAGTTTTCTTACCTTGGCTTTTTTTTTTACCTCCTCATGCTTTTTGCCTATTTACTATCATGAAAATACTAATTTGAATAAATAAGAAAGAGCCTGAATAAGAGCAAAATGGTAAGTCATGGAAGGTAATGGCAGGGACTGGAAGGAAGAACTGCCCATCATAAGTGAAAATCAGGTTCGTGATCACCTAAAGAACCTGAAAGTGTTTAAGTCCATGGGACCTGACAGGATACACCCACGAGTACTGAGAGAATTGGCAGATGAGGTTGCTAAACCCCTCTCTATTATATTCCAAAAGTCATAGCAGTCTGGTGAAGTCCCCATTGGCTGGAAAAGGGGAAACACAACTCCCATTTTCAAAAAGGGTAGGAAGGAGGAGCCAGGGAACTACAGGCCAGTCAGTCTCACTTCTGTGCCCAGTAAGATCATGGAGCAGATCCCCAAAGAGTTGGGACTGTTCAGTCTGGGGAAGAGGAGGCTCCCAGGTGACCTTGTGGCCTTCCAGTATCTGAAGGGAGACTACAAAAAAGCTAGGGAGGGACTTTTTAGGATATCAAGTAGTGACAGGACTAGGGGGAATGGAACAAAACTGGAGGTGGGGAGATTCAGACCAGACGCTGAGGAGGAAGTTCTTCACCATGAGAGAGGTGAGACCCTGGAAAAGGTTGCCCAGGGAGGTGGTTGAGGCCCCGTCCCTCAAGGTGTTTAAGGCCAGGCTGGATGAGGCTCTGGCCAGCCTGATCTAGGGTAGGGTGTTGGAGCTAGATGATCCTTGTGGTCTCTTCCAACCCTGACTGACTCTATGATTCTATTAAAACAAAAACAAAATCCCAACCTAAACTCAGTTGTTCCTCTACAAAACAACTTTTTGCTTGGTAAATGTTGCTCACCCTTACACAAAACAACATTACAGGAAAGTATAGTACAAATGAAAATAAACTCTTGGTCTCCCTGGCAGGGTCAAAATTCTGAAATATATTGAAAAAATATCTCCAAACCCATATCTGTATCACAGAGAAGTTTGCATTTCGGTGTGATAGCCAAGCAAACTGAACTGAATGCACACAGATACATTTTATTGATGTCTCAAAAGAAAAAAACATGCACAAGCTACCAGAGCAGAGGATTTTCAGCCTAATGGATACTTTTTGTCACAGAGCAACAAAAAGGACTCAGAAAGGTATTGAAGAGTCAGGAGCTAAGGACCTGGGATAAAATTTGCAGAAGAAAAGGAAAAAAAATATTGATTTAAGTAATACTTGAATTCAGACTATTATTTTCTCATCATGGCAGTGTTAAAGGTCTTTAATGACAAAGCAAATTATATCTTCAGTACTTTCTCCTCTGCCCTGGTGAGACCTCATCTTGAGTGCTGCATCTAGTTTTGGGCTCCCTAGTTTAAGAGGGACAGGGATGTGCTCAAAAGAGTCCAACTGAGGGCTATGAGGATGATAGAGGACTGGAACACTGCCTGATGAGGAGAAGCTGAGGGACTTGGGGCTTTTTAGTCTAGAGAAGAGAAGACTGAGAGAGGATTTAATATATGTTGATAAATATCTGAGGGTTGGGTGTCAGGAGTGGGGAGACAAGCTCTTCTCATTTGCTCTCTGCGATAGGACAAGGAGCAAAGGATATAAGCTGCAGCACAGGAAGTTCCACCTCAACACAAGGGGGAACTTCGTTACTCTAAGGGTCACAGAGCGCTAAAACAGGCTCCCCAGAGAGGCTGTGGAGTCTCCTTCTCTGGACATTTTCAAGGCCCATCTGGATGTGTTTCTCTGTGACCTGAGCTAGATTGTATGGTCCTACTCTGGCAGGAGGGTTGGACTCGCCCTCTTTGGGTCCCTTCCAACCCCTGACATCCTGTGATCCTGTGTGATCCATATGAAAGTACTAAAATGCCCTCAGTCTATGTAAAATACAAATAACAGGTCTTACGTATGTAAGGTAATGACTCAGACTTTCTCCAAAACAGCACCAAGAAAAAATATTCCAAATATTTAAACCTGTGCCCTAAATCTCTATGACTTCTATTTTAGCCCTGCAGGAGTTCCTACACTGGCTGTTAGGCAGCCTTATTGGGCTCATCCTGCCCATCTCCAGTCTGAAAGGTGTTTCCCCAAGTCCATTGCATGGGATATTGCAAATCATCAAACTTCATCTTCATCTTACATTTTGTTGAGAAAACCAGCTAGCCATGTGTGGCACATAATCAAGAACTAAATAAAACAAAGCAGAGCTTAAAGTTTGCTGTGTTTTATTTCTAAAAATGTCAGCCATAGTTTTCCTTAATCTGAACTCTCACAGACAGGAATGATTTGAATGCACATGCATTGCACATCAGTGACTGCACTGGCTCTGGATCTAAAAGCACTCAGCTCTGCCTTACTGGCTTGAGTGCAGCTAATCCTTGCTGCCAGCACATTACAGTGTGCAACCCTTCACTGTCAGCACAAGGTTGTTGACATCTGCAGTACTATCAGCTCTGCAGTTTGGATCAACACTCAGCCCGTCTAAGCTGTTCAAGGGGAAATGGAGTTACCCACAAGTGTGATTCAGAGAGGAAAAGGAGACCATCAAGTAGGAAAAATGCAGCACCTGTAAGATGCTGCAAAATCTCAGGGTCACGTTAACATTACCCTTCTTAAATCATTTTGGTTTGGCTTTTGTGATAGAAAATTATAGACACTAAGGAAAAATGTTACCAGCATTTTAACGTGGAAAGGTTTGCTTTTGCTGAGACTATTCCTGAATCCCCCCACCAGAAGAAACCTCAAACCCAAGAACTGCTTTGGGGATTTCTTTATGGTGTTGTCCTCAGTGTAGCATATTTTGTCCTTCAGATGCTAGCTAGAGAGAGCTAAGTGGGATCAAGATTTCTGTTTATGGTTTTAAATGTCATGGTTGGGTGCTTTTACTTGTGTTAAAGCTAATCAATCGATGTAATATTTTAAAGCTACATGCTCTTGAGATACACTATTCAGAAATACTGAAAAATAAAAGTAAATTAAAACTTTAAATATTAAAATCTTAATGTGCATAACTCTGGGCTCAGAGTTTAGGACCAAAGGAAACTGTCTTTGAAAGGTAGCACTTGTAAGCATTACACATACAGTTATTTCTGCTGCTACAATTACAGGTCTACTGCCTTATTAAAAATGCATGTGTACAGGACTATTTGCATAAACTTGTGCTCTGAAAAGCATCCAAATGGAGGTCCTGATCATACTGCTATGGTTTGCGACCCAATTATCCCCCAAAACTCCAAAAAACAAAGTGCAAAATCTGTTTTCAACATACAGTCAAAATGCTTAGCCAAACACCAATACTTACAGCCAAATACCAATAAGCAGACTACAAAACCATCATAGATCAAAAGCAACATTTCCTACCATCTTTCCCCTCATGCTTTCAGACTAATTTCTGTGGCTGATAGAAAATGCATATAAATAAAGTTCTCTCCTAATATTTGTTCATTTCTTTCAACTTCTGGAATCAAGGACAAAAGATGAAGAAGCTTTTAATTACTTCTCTTTCCACATTTTTTGTAAATTTTATTACCAGTTTTAAGAACAGAAATGTGAAAGTAGCAAAGGAATCATAGAACTGTTCAGGTTGGAAGAGACCTTTGAGATCATCAAGTCCAACTGCTCTCCTAGAGCTCACAGTCCAACCATGACTGCTAAGCCACTACCAGTAAATCATGTCCCCCAGCACCACATCTCCATCTCTTTTAATGCTTCCAGGAGTGGTAACTCCACCACCTCCCTGGGCAGTCTGTTCTCATGCCTGATGTCCCCTTCTGTGAAGAAAATTTTCCTAATATGCAACCTGAATTTCCCTCGACACAACTAGAACAGTGTGGCCAGTAGGACAAGGGAGGTTATTCTTCCCCTGTACTCAACACTGGTCAGGCCACACCTTGAGTACTGTGTCCAGTTCTGGGCTC